>JAWQEG010003898.1:15000-62500 GCA_033782935.1 Petrolisthes cinctipes | reverse complement strand
AATGAAACGCTTGCCTGTCTGCATTCCACCATGCCTACGACGTATCCATAATAAAACACAGACATAACCATACAAACATACTGTATATCCATAACAAACACACACACACTGGAACAATAACAAAACCATGCCTAGAAGGTATCCAAAAATAAACTCACACATAACCATACCCACACTTATTCATAACAAACACACACACTGAAGCAATAATGAAACGCTTGCCTGCCTTCCACCAAGCCTAGAACGTATCCATAATAAACACAAACATAGCCTAACCATACACACACTTATCCATAACAAACACACACACACTGAAGCAATAATGAAACACTTGCCTGCCTGCCTGCCTTCTATCATGCCTATATGGATGTATCCATAACACACACACACACACACAGGACGTAACCATGAAAGCCACACCATGGGGGGTCGAAAGAGGCTCCAAGCACCTACTGGGTGTTGTGAAATATGGAAGGGAGGTAAGAGTACAGTACAAAGGCGAGGAAGACTTCATTACCTTCCCCCCAAATCACCTACTCCTAACTCCTTTTCTACCACCTCCTCCTCCTCTTTCTCCTCCACGTCATCATCCTACTCTTCCTCCTCCTTCTCCAGAATCTCTCAGCCGGGGAAAAAAATCAATATCCGCCTCTTTTCACCTACTTGATTTTGCCAGCATTTTTAACGGCACAAGTTCCCTCCCTCCTCATCCCCACACCTTGCCCGCCACCCTCCTTCTATCCCTGTCTGCTGCGTGGACTCCTCCATTCTTCATGTTCTCTCCTGCTTACATCCATTTTATTTTACAAGTTTTTTCCTTCCCACAACTATCAAAGCAGACAACAGTATTAACATCACGTAAAACCACCACTATAGTAGTGGTAGGATACGGGTATCAGGAGCAACTATGTACAGTACCAGCCTCATGTATATCCCAAAGGTAAATATTTGAGGTGAACACACTACCTGCTCAGTGCGCCTGGCTCAAGACAAACACCAGCAGCTATGAGGGGCGGGGCCTACTTGCTCACTAGATGGAAAATCAACATTGCAAGGAGGAAGTAACAATGAAAAGTTATTCAAGTATAAAACATACTAGAAGACAACATAAACTGCAATAAACTACCATGTGTAGACAAATTTGGGACATGATGGCTCAGAATAACAAATCACTCAAATAAAATACTATAGTTAAGAGTTAATATTAGGAAATGGTTGGCAGAGTCAGAAGAAAGATTATCCTAGATAGCCTAAGTAAATATCTAAGCAATATACAGTATAACGTATATAGTAAACCTTGATCATATTATACTGGAGGTAAAATTCATGGTGAACCCATAACGCTTCAAAACACTGGGGGTCACTGATATTATGCAACAAAAAGCCACAATGTTATTACTAACATAAGAAGTAGATTGTCATAAGATTAGCAACTCCAGATGCTGGACCTCATAACAAATGTATACAGTATAAATAATTGTGGGGAAAGGAGATAAAATATGGTAAATAAAAATTCATACTACATGATCTCTTGAGGTACTGCATGTGATTGAAGTTCAGACTGATATACATATCCAAAAACAATAGGCTGCTACAACACTTATAAATAATAATCAAGGTTGATTATCAGGATATACTGTACAGTACTGTACATTTAAAAACAATACAAACTGGAACAGCTTCCCTACCTACTTGAACCCTTAAACGTTTCCACTTTACTAATGAATTTTGGCTATACAGTAGCAGGAGTATATTAAACAGCATATATTCTGTACAATTATTGACTTAATCACATACTGACTGCTATTACAAGTTGAAGTCACAAGCTCAGAAAAAGAATCACCTTGTCATGAAGCCTACAGTGCTTTGGAATCATCTGAATTGGTTGGGAATGTGGCAGCCTTTTGCCATGAAAAGTATCTGGACCTTTAAGGGCCTACTTCCCCATAGCACTGAATAACAAAATCAACATTCTCACTGATAAACTGAAGCTGGTACCGTATTTACTTATCTACCTTCAAATGTAAAACAATAACTTAATTCAATACAAGTTCACATGCAACATAAACTACTTAAGAGCAATATTGTAAGTCACCCATACTGGTACAAACCTCACACCCAAAATGTTGACGTTAGCCACAAGAAACATAATGCCGTGAGAAAACAGTCAGTAATCTCAAAGCATTTTGACAAGAAGCTTTAAGAAAGAAGAAAGTGTCTGGTAAGGTACCGTACTGACCTTGTTTGGTCCCTTATGAAGAAAATGGATGGCCTCTGCAATGGATATGAACAAACTTTAATGGCACAGTACTATGAGAATAAGAAAACACTGAAATCAAAAGGTGTATTCAATTTCAAAGAAGTATAAATTTCAATTATCGGCATAAGATAAAAAGCACCAGTCAAAGTACTCATTATCATATCCCACTGTTGATCATGTCTACAAAAACCACTCCAAAATTGTATTCAGATCAACCAGTGTCTGAAACAAGTAGCATAAATGCCAAGCTATTCAATCTAACCCCTATTCTGACCAATTCCCTAATGCAAGAGTTATATAACATACTATACTGAATATATGATTTTCACTCATTATTTTGGTTACAATTAAAATTAAATATATTGATGAAAAGATTGAAATTAAAGGAAAATTTAAAATCCAAGTTTCTCAGAAGTACAGTACCGGTATTGTATTTTTGTCATCTGTAATAATTATGTTTCAGATTATCTCTACTGTTCTTGTTATCTAGCCATAGTGATTCTGTGTCATGATATTAAGACAAGGCATGACACAGAATTACTATGGCCAGTTATCAAGAATGGTAGCGATAATCTAATTTTAGGAGTTATGTATTGACCACCAAACTTGGACAGAGACAACTGGAGAAATAAAGTGTTGAGAAACAAAAAAGTATTTATTATAGGAGACTTCAACTTTAGGAATATTAACTGGACGGATCAGACATGAGTCCACGAGTTAAATGAGTGTCTAGAGATGATACAGGATAATTTCCTCCATCAGTCAGTACAGGAGCCAACAAGGGGAGATCTTGTTTTGCGTAACCAAGAATGTTTGGTACATAGTCTGAGGATAGGAGATACTTTAGGAAATAGTGACCACTGTGCAATAACATTTCAAATAAAGGGTAGCGAAAGAGTCGCAGTAAAACCAATAACTGTGTCAAATTTTCGTTTATAGTCTTCCCAAACCAGGAAGAGCTCTACGGCATGGCTGGTGATTAATGCTGATATGCCAAACATCAAAACGATAAACAACAAATGATTACATTTAACACTATTCAGATTTTTGTTTTGCATCAGATACACATTATATATTACATATGTTAACATAATTATGTGCTGTACAGAATTCGTTAATTCTAAAAGAAAAAATATGTGTTTATATATATCATGTGGCGTTTATTTCCGCACCACATATGAAACGTTGCCATTGAGGCGGGTGCGGGGTGAAGGTCACATGTTTGGGTAAGGTCGGTCAGTGACCATCATACCTGAAAAGCTTTGTTTTGGTATAAATGTGGCAACAGCGCGCCAATTAGCTGCCCTCGCCCGAGAGACCTTCCAGGTTTGGGAAGACTATAGCAATCTTGGAGGGATTAAGGGAACATCTGAGGGGCATTGCAGACAATGAGTGGATCATTGGAGGTATGTTCCCAGGGGAGCAGGAGTTAACAGAGGATCTGTTAGGTAGGAGAAATCATGCACAGCTTCCAGGTAATGCCACGGAAATGGATCAAAGCTATAATCAGTTTACCGATATATTACACAGAGCACTACAGTTGTATATACCAAACAGACAATTTAAGAAAAGTATCAATGATCCCAGATGGTTCAATTATAGTACAAGGTCCTTCATTGGCCAGAAAAGAGGTATTTATAAAAAGATAAAAAGAGGTGATGAGCATCGTAGAAACCAACTCGTGGATCTCGCGAGACATATTAAGAGGGAATTTAGAAATGCCAGGAGAAATATAAAAAGATAGCTGGAGAGTCTAAAGTAAACCCGAAGGGTTTTTACCAGACATACCAGACAAAGGCAAAGGAAAAGGTAGGACCACTAAAATCAACATAGGGACAAATAACTAACGTTGAGAAACAAATGTCTGACATGTTCAATGAATTATTTGTGTCGGTATTCACTACAGAAAATCTAGCAGAAATGCCATCAGCCCAAACTGTTTATAGGTAATGGTAGCAATGACAATGTCTTAAGCATAGTGGACATCAACAGAAATGATGTATTAAAAGAGATAAACATACTAAAGGCACAGAAATCTCATTCCCAGACAAAGTCTATGCCAGAATACTAAGGAATGTACGGAATATGCCTGTGACAAACTAGCTGATATTTTTACAAATTCCATAGAAACTGGAGACATACCATTAGTGTGGAAACTTGCAAACATACTGTAGTTCCCAGATTTAAAAAGGGAGACAGATCAGTGACGTCAAATTACCGCCCAATTGGCCTAACATCAACGGTAGGGAAGCTTTTAGAATCTATAACTGAGAACACTTAGAAAGATATAGATTAATTAAAGACTCACAACATGGGTTTATGAAAGGTAGATCTTGCCTCACAAATCTGTTAACATTTTTTCTAGGAAGTATACGAGGCAGTAGGGAGGAATAAGAACTATGATATACGGTACGGTAATATACTTAGATTTTAGCAAGGCCTTTGACAGAGTACTGCACGAGAGGCTGATTAGGAAGGTAGAAGCTCATGGTATTGGAGGCAACGATTTATGATGGATTAAGTCGTGGCTTACTGGGAGACAGCAAAGAGTCAGCATCAACGGAGTAGAGTCGGAGTGGGCCCCTGTCTCCTGTGGGGTTCCTCAGGGATCGGTCTTCGGCCCCACATTATTCATTCTATATATAAATTACTTAGATATTGACATAAATAGCAGCCTTAGCAAATTTGCAGACGACACAAAAATAGGTAAGAGTCATTAACTCGGAAGAGGATTTGCATGACCTGCAAAATTATTTTAATACTTTGTACAATTGGTCAGAAAAACGGCAAATGAAATTTAACGTCGATAAATGTAAAGTGTTAAACATAGGAAATTCTGCAAACGTAATTATAAACAACATAATTATAAACTAGATAACACAAATATAGGACAGTCAATATGTGAAAGGGATCTCGGAGTTATGATTAGTAAAGATATAAAAACCAGGCAACAATTTATACATGTCCCAAACATAGCCAATACAATACTAGGATTCTTACGAAGCTTTAATAAACAAACAGATAAGGTTATTCTGCAGCTGCACTTAGCTTTAGTTAGAACGCATTTGGACTACGCAGTCCAATTCTGGTGCCCATTTGCCCATTTTACAGGATGTATATCAATTTGTTAGAGAGCATACAAAGAAGGATGACTAAAATTATTCATAACCTTAGAAATCTCCCATATGAAGATAGACTTAAAAAGCTGAACTAGCGCTCACTTGAAAGATGCACGGTGAGAGGTGATATGATTGAAGTATTTAAATGGATGAAAAGGTTTAACAAAGGAGAGTTAAGGCCGATGGGCCACGCTCGTGACGCTGAAAAAATTGTGTGTTTGAGCACGATCACGTGCGAGCTTTAAAAACAGCATGGGCAATATACAGCCATGGCATTGGTACCACTGGAAAGGCCTGGGCTAGATCTATCACATTCTGGGTACTAACACTGTCAGGGCTGTTTTGGCTAGTGGGTGGAGCCTAAACTCCCCTTCCCTCCCCAAGACCCCTCTCTCAGGGCCCTGTGAGACTCACCTAGCTACCCATCCAATCCACTCCCCTCCCCTCGTCCATTTGCCCAGACCAAGTAGAGAGTATTTGGAGTGCATGAGAACCTACGTTTACGCACGTGGGCGCCCTCATGCGCGTACATACACACATGTACCCTCTTGTATGTATGGGAATGTGTTTTGTGATGTAATTCTATTTATTTTTTATATTTTTTATGTTTTGTTCACTCCAGGTGAGATCAGACATATACAATTACACTTAAATACATATATTATGCCTTATAAACCACTAAATTGTGTACACACTCATATTTTGTGACGTGTTTGGGGATAACCACATTATTTTTTCGGACTTTTGACGCGCTGCCATACGCAAACCAGTGGATTAAGGAGAGTGTGGTTTTCATATTCTGGTGTGTAAATTCAAGCTCTATAAACCTGAAATAGCAGAATTCATGTACACAATAATTGAAAAAAATTTTATCACCTCTCTTGGAAGCTTGTTCCACTCATCCACTACTCAAATCCCAAACCAATGTTTTCCTCTTTCGTGTCTAAAACAGCATTTTTCTACTTTGAATCCATTTGAGCGTGTTCTATCTTGGCTACTTACTCTTAATTCCTTACTTAACTCTCCGAAGTTAATCCTTTTCATTTATTTAAATACTTCAATCATATTACCTCTCACCCTGCGTCTTTCAAGCGAATGCAGGTTCAGCTTTTTACGTCTATCTTCATAAGGGAGATTTTTAAGGTAATGAATCATTTTAGTCATCATTTTCTGTATGCTCTCTAACAAATTGATGTCCATCCTGTAAAATGGGCACCAGAACTGGACTGTGCATTCGAAGTGTGGTCTAACTAAAGCTAAGTACAGCTGCAGAATAACTTCATCCATTGGCTTTGTTTTGGACATGTATAAATTGTTGCCAGGGTTTTAAATCCTTACCAATCATAACTCCCAGATCCCTCACATATTGATAGACCTATATCCGTGTTAAGGGGAGATTCTCTTGTTGGTGAATTGGAAGGTCTGCGATTCCTCCAAACTAGGCCACGAAACAGATCCCCTTACTATTTGTACCATTGAGGGTGTCTGTCTATTTTCTGGCATAGTTTGGAGGAATCAGTGACCTTCCAATTTACTAACAAGAGAATCTCCCCTTAACTAGTTTATATACTGTTATGTTTGTGGAATTTTCTACATATAACACTTTACATTTATCCATGTTAAATTTCATTTGCCATTTTCCAGACCAAAGGTATTGCAGGGCACAAGAATCCTCTTCCGAGTTAATGATTCTACCTATTTTCGTGTTGTCCGCAAATTTGCTGATCCTGCTGTTTATGTCAATATCTACGTCATTTAAATATATAGTAAAATGAATTATAAGGGGCAAAGGACCAATCCCTAAGAAACCCCACAGGAGACAGGGGCCCACTCCGACTCTACTCCGTTGATGCTGGCTCTTTGCTGTCTCCCAGTAAGCCATGACTTAATCCATCATAAATCGTTGCCTCCAATACCATGAGCTTCTAAATTCCTAATCAGCCTCTCGTGCAGTACTCTGTCAAAGGCCTTGCTAAAATCTAAGTATATTACCGTACCGTATATCATAGTTCTTATTCCTCCCTACTGCCTCGTATACTTCCTAGAAAAAATGTTAACAGATTTGTGAGGCAAGATCTACCTTTCATAAACCCATGTTGTGAGTCTTTAATTAATCTATATCTTTCTAAGTGTTCTCAGTTATAGATTCTAAAAGCTTCCCTACCGTTGATGTTAGGCCAATTGGGCGGTAATTTGATTTCACTGATCTATCTCCCTTTTTAAATCTGGGAACTACAGTATGTTTGCAAGTTTCCACGCTAATGGTATGTCTCCAGTTTCTATGGAATTTGTAAAAATATTAGCTAGTTTGTCACAGACATCTTTCCGTAAATTCCGTTGTATTCTGGCATAGACTTTGTCTGGGAAAGGAGATTTCTGTGCTTTTAGTATGTTTATCTCTTTTAATACATCATTTCTGTTGATGTTCACTATGCTTAGGACATTGTCATTGCTACCACTATAAACAGTTTGGGCTGATGGCATTTCTGCTAGATTTCCTGTAGTGAATACCGACACAAATAATTCATTGAACAGGTCGGACATTTGTTTCTCAACGTTAGTTATTTGTCCACATGTTGATTTTAGTGGTCCTACCTTTTCCTTTGCCTTTGTCTGGTATGTCTGGTAAGAACCTTTTGGGTTTACTTTAGACTCTCCAGCTATCTTTTTATATTTCTCTTGGCATTTCTAAATTCCCTCTTAATATGTCTCGCGAGATCCACGAGTTGGTTTCTACGATGCACATCACCTCTTTTTATCTTTTTATAAATACCTCTTTTCTGGCTAATGAAGGATCTTGTACTATAATTGAACCATCTGGGATCATTGATACTTTTCTTAAATTGTCTGTTTGGTATATACAACTGTTGTGCTCTGTGTAATATATCGGTAAACTGATTATAGCTTTGATCCATTTCCGTGGCATCACCTGGAAGCTGTGCATGATTTCTCCTACCTAACAGATCCTCTGTTAACTCCTGCTCCCCTGGGAACATACCTCCAATGATCCACTCATTGTCTGCCATGCCCCTCAGATGTTCTCTTAATCCCTCCAAGATTGCTAAACAAAAATTTGGGATAGCTATTGGAGATTCTGTAACACTTTCGCTACCCTTTATTTGAAGAAGGGTTACCTACTCCATCTACCTCAAACTAACTTATTTCTGGTGTCATCTACCTTCTACGTGAACGGTCTGGCTAAGGAGAGCATTTCCTAACCCCATAAATGCACTGTTGCCGAGAGTCTAGTTTACGTTAACCACCTGAAGCTTGCAAAACCCACTGACCCACTTGTTTGAAGCCAAAGGACAATGATAACTCGAACATTCAGACCTTATTTCAACCATCATTACTTATGACCCACTTGTAGGTAAAGGACACAATGAAAACTCGGACATCCAGACCTTATTTAAGCCATTATTTCAACTACTATTTCGTATGTCCAACTTGAAGCCAAAAGGCACAATGAAAACTCGGACATCCAGACCTTATTTCAGCCATTATTTCAACCTTATTTCAGCCATTATTTCAGCTAATACGTCTACTATTATTTCAACTACTGCCAATTTACCCTTAATATACACATGTCAATCCGGGGTCAGGCTAAAAATTGCTGATATTGTGGGTGTACAACTCACCTTATCTGGACCTAAACACACAGCCCGCCTCATCAACACATGACAACAAACATGGCCGCCGCAGTGTTGCCAGGTCTGCTTGACGACATTACCCCAGCTTGGACAACATCAGAGTTTTCCTTTTTACTTCAGAAATTCCCTGTTTGCTCCTGAAGATAGTCGTACGTACAATTACCATCTTCTTGATATTTTCGTCCAGTACAAATTTCCCCATTTTACTCTTGAACAATTTGTATATACTTCTCCCATTGGTATCTCTAATTCTCCCATCTTCTTGATATTTCGTCTGGTAGAAATTTCCACATTTTATTCTTGAAATCTTTATATGATTACCCCATTGGTACTTCAAATTTTCCATATCTAGGAAAATGCTCCATACTTGGCAATACTGGGATGCTGTGCGCATCTCAGCAAGCAGTGACCTTGGCTTCCTTTGTTTGTTACTATTGCTTTCATTGCTTCCCTCCTCCTAAATCCACCATATATATCTTTGTCCTGATTGTACATTAGTCTGGAGCATTATTGAGTCATTTCGATTTCCTGATTGGGGAACGGGACGATTATCGATTTTTCTGGATTACGTGCCATCAGCGGCGCACTCCCAGCAACCACCTGCGCTGCAACTCACGCGGTAATTTTGAATGTGAGACACTACCATTAAGGGGATAATACATTTTTGGTATCCATTAGAACGCCCCGATTCCTCCAAAATATGCCATGAAACAGATCCCCTATTATTATAGGAATACTGGGGTCGTCTGTTTCCTGGCATAGGTAACCCTCCAATTTACCAACAAGAGATTCCTCCCTTACGGAGATAATACACTTTGGGTACATTAGAGAGCCTTGATTCTTCGAAAGTATGCCAGGAAACAGAACCTGATGAACAAAAATTATGGTATCCTGTTCTTTGGAATAGTTTGGAGAAATCAGTTGCTCTAGATTGACCAACACGTGTATGATACTACCCCCCTTGGAATCAACAATTAAAACTAGTTATATACATACACTAAGCTTAAATGTTTAATGAAGATGTTCACCTGATCTTCTTACTTGCCAAAATATAAAACTATCATCCCTCTCTTTCACAACAGTACAACCCCAAATATCCTAGCTGTACGTAATGACTGTGTTTATGAATTGTGTGTATCAGATCAGTATGTGAGTGTGTGTTACCTTTAAGTTCTGTACAGTTGGTTACATGTGGGATCGATCGATGTACACTCGCACACCACAATCCCTAACCCACCTGAGTCGAATCCCGAGATCTAGGTGGTTTTTAGACGACTGCCCACCCAAAGCCTCCATTGGTTCGAAATCTGTGTGGCCTCGTGATGGTTTGGGTGGGATGTCGTGCAGAAACCGCCTGCTTCAGATCTCGGGCTTCGACTCAGGTGGGCTAGGGATTGTGGTGCGCGACTGTAGCCTACTATCTGCACTGTCTTCAGGAACTCTGTGATGTAGTAAGGAAATTGGAGGTAAATGAGTCCTTCAAATATTGCCATGAAACACACACACCTATATGGAAGGAGCGTTTCGTAGCATAGTCAGGAGGAATCAGAGGCCTCCAATTTTCATACACGATCACGTACAGCTGGGTCCTTAAAGGCCTATAGTATTTGCCTACCCCTTAGTCCGACCGAAGTCGATGGAGATGTTCATAAGATAGCCTATCCACTGAACCACAAAGACAATGATGAATTGATTAGTGAAGTGGAGAAACGTCCAGCCCTGTATATGAATTCCAGTTTTTATGGAGGGGAGATTCTCTTATTGGTGAATTGGAAGGCTACTGATTCTTCATTAATATGCCAGGAAACGAGACCGGATAAAAAATAGTGTCTTGTTGGTTGGAATAATTTGGAGGAATCATTTGCTCCAGATTTGCCAGCACAACTACACCCCCTTCCGGAGCCCTGAGTGACCCGCAAATGTTGCAATGACTTGGTGACATTTAAGTAATATATTTCACTGAATATGTGATATTCGTTTAGGTGGACATTTAATTTTGCCGGGTAAATATTGAATGAATTACCGTTATTGCGTACGTTTTTTCTACCTTCATTACCCACTTATTTAGACCATTCTAAGACTATTTTCTTCTATGGCATTTCCTCCGCAAATGCCCCATTTCCAAGATAGGGCATATTCAAATGGGGCATTTTGAAATTAGCCTGACCTTACCTGACCTGACCTAACCTAACCTAGACCGCATCAGACTACCGGGACCTAACCTGGGCAAACTACCGGGAAATAATCGTGATAAAGTACAATAAATGACAGGGGTAAAATACTGAGACCCAGCCGGATCTGGCAACACTGCTACAAAACGGTAATTCTTTCAATAAATACCTTTTGCCGTTCTTTACGAAATGATAATGGGAAAATATATGCCAACATACTATTATAACTTTGTAGCCGCAGCCGCAGTTGTATTTATCCAAGGACTATTATTATTGTGGTACTGGTAACAATGGCCGACGGGGTAACCGACCATTGGTAACACTTGCACAACAACAACAACAAACTTACGAGTAGCGAGTAAAGTTATACAACTGGTCTAATAATAACTCTATGTGATAATACTGTACAGTAATCGTGTATACAGTGCCATACACACATGTCTAGATTATTAAGAAGGTTTACTCGTGTTGTGGTTGGAGTGTCAGGTGGAGTGGACAGTGCAGTAACAGCAATATTACTTAAAAGAAAAGGTGTTGGTTTGTTTGTTTGTTTGTTCTAGGCACGAAAAGTTTAGTGTTAGGTAATGATAAAGGGTAATTATCTAGTATAGTGCCGTTTTCTTTTACGATGTTTTTACCCTCTTTACCCACTAATTTATACCATTCTAAGACACTTTTCTCCTATGGAATTTCTTTGGAAATGCCCCATTTCCAAGATAGGACATATTCAAATGGGGCATTTTGAAATTAGCCTGACCTTACCTAACCTAACCTAGACTGCAGCAGAACCACCGGGACATAACCTGGGCAAGCTACCAGGACTTAATCTTGGTAAAGTACAGGGGCCTTGTTTAGGTGGTTTTGATGGTTGTTGAGTTTGGTAGTGAAGCGTTGGTCGGTGGTATTCTTCAAAGATTCTTTAAGGTGTTTTGAAGTGATAAGCTTCTCAGTAATGTCAGATTTTATTGAAAGAGAAGTCTCTACAACGGGAAGAGAATATGGGGAATGTTTGGTGTTACCTCTTTGAGGCTTGTTATCAGAATGAAAATCTATTGACATACCAAGTAGGGTCGGCTTACCGGAAGCGAACAGCTTCTGGCGTGACTTTGAACTAGCAGCACGTGGGCTTGCTAAGGAAATGATTCGGCCAAAAGTGAACATCTTCCTGTATGCCCTTCTTGCCCAAACTATGTTTATCTCTAACGGCACTCAGCAGTATGAGAAGCACTGGGCCAACACCCTGCTGACAATATGCTTAACTCATATCCCCTGGTGTGCTTAGCTTGGCTCTGACACATTTCCTCTTGTGTATATGTGTACATACAGTAATATATGTTTTAAAGATATATACTGTAGATATACGGTACATATGTAATTTAACGGGTACAACCTGATCTGGGCAAAATACTGGGACCTAGCTGGATCTGGCAACACTGCTACAAAACAGCAATATACTACAGTAGATAAATGCCTGATAAATAAATATAATGAGGCTTAACTTTAGATAATGATAATTATAATGAGGTTTAACTTTATAATACTCGAAGGAAAAAGTGTTTGTTTATTGGTTTGTTACTCTTGACACGAAAAGTTTAGATGATAATGTATAAATTATAATGAGGTTTAACTTTACACTACTCAAAAGAAAAGGTATTTATCTAGTTTATTGCCCCTCATCCCCTAATCAAAATTATTTAAAAGTGGTGACTGTGACTGTGCTGTAAGTGGAGAATAATTCCCCCCAATGCAGGTCCTGGATTGCTAACACATGTCTTTTTTTTTTTTTTTTTTTTTTTTTTTTTATGTTCCGACACTGGACATGGGCTTAATCAAGCCCGTTACCGTGGTCCAGGTCAACTGCTGCTCATACACACATGTCACGACTTCCGAACTGGTACCCAGCCACAGAGGGAGGGAAGTGAGGGTAATTCCCAAATACTGCAGCTGTTATGGTGCCAGCGAGGGTGTTTTACGACGTTCGGTGGCCTAATAGTTAGTGCCTGACACTCAAATCGGAAGAGTAAATATTCTCAGGCCCTCACCTGAGAGGATCGATCTCCCGACCTCTAGGTTATGAGTCCAGAACACTAACCACTCAGCCACCTCCCCTCCAAACAGTCTACTGGGTGACTGTATCCGTGAGTCCCTGCCTTTGTACACACTGGTTGTTTGGGTTTGCTATTGCCACCCCATGACCTGTACAAGATTTTCACATAGAGGAAAAGCATGGAAACCCAATCCATGCCAATTTTTGCATACAGTATTGTGGACCTGGGGAAAAGAGAAGTTATCCCTCAAAATGAGACTGTGTATGGTATTTTAGTACAGTACATAAGTAGGCAGTACTGTTGTAGATTTGCTTTTGAGTGCAAGCTTTTTGTTTTTCCAATCCAAGGTCTCCATTTATTAATAAAAATATACTGTAGTTATAGGAATATGGGACTTGCATCCTGCACTTCTAAATTATCAGTTAATACTTATCTCACCACAGCTAATATTCTTAGTTCTTGTGTATTTGAAATGTTATTGTATAATTGTTAATACTTGTGACTCATATTTCAGGGTATGAAGTGGTTGGTGTGTTTATGCGGAACTGGGATGAGAGAGATGAAAAGGGTCACTGTAATGCTGATGTCGAAGCTGAGGATGCAGAATGGGTTTGTAACAAGTTGGGCATTCCATTCCATGAGGTCAACTTTGTCAAGGAATACTGGAATGATGTTTTTATGTAAGTTATTGTTTGTGTTCCCTTTGTACCAGTACTGATGTATTTTAGTAAAACATTGCAGAAATCCTATACTGTACTGTACAGTAGTCCTTTTTATTGGATAACCTTGTCATTTGCTCTCAATTATGTAACTGACTGATATGTTCAAGTAGAGGGGAAGGAGGAGGTAGCAATTTTGATCACATGAAAGAGAGATATGATGGAGAATCATTGGAAAGGGATGAGGTACAGTACAGTACGTTGAGAGTATTGTGATTTATTTGTTATGACTAATCTGTATATAGTAAAGTATAGTACACTGACCAATGTATATGAAATTTTCACTATTACAATTTTTCAAGAAATTTGAGTCATCCTTATTATTTGATGTGATATCTTGCAGGTATGTATTGGATGAGTGCAAATCTGGCTTCACACCCAACCCTGACATCATTTGTAATAAAATGATCAAGTTTTCACCTTTCCTGAAGTATGCTCAAGAGACTCATGGTGCTGAGGTCATTGCAACAGGCCATTATGCTCGAAGTTCCTTTGGAGAAGACCTGGAAAATTATGACCTCAATAAAGGTGTGTGTGTGTGTTTATATGTGATTAATCAATCATTTGGTAATGATGATACAGATTTGGGGTTCTGTACTGTACAGTCTTATACTTAATTTTAAGGTAATAATTAAACTTTTAATTTCAAGCACCATAATACAGTTCCTCAAGCTGTCTGGCCGAGCAGCCCCCGAGCTCCTGAGGAAGGCCATGGCCTGAACTGGGCTTTCCCACAGTGCCTAAGAGAGTGTATGTTGTGTTGTTGGCGAGTGTGGTTGTGTACATTGCAGTCTTCCATAATGTGTTTAATAGAATGGGGTGCTGTGTTGCATCCTGGAGAGGCATCAACAATGGCTCCATCCAGCTTCTTCTGATATGTCAGAAGGGCCGGGTGGTGGCCACACCGCAGCCTGGCCAGGTGGACTCTGTCCTCACGGGGAAGGGAGGATTCAGATGGGTGGATGTCAGGAGGTCGTGCATGCAGCTGAGTGTCGTTTTTGAGTGTTTGGATGGACTGATGAGTGATATGTTTCTGGAGACTGGTTTAGGGTAGACAGGGTGTAAGTGATGATAGTATTTGTGTATGGTATCGTGTACTGGGTGTTGTTTTGATGTTTCTTGGCATGTGTGGGTGTTTTGCCATGTAGTGTAATGGATGGTGTGGGTTTGTGGAGGCTGCAGCAAGTGTTTGTGTGCCTCTCATGTCAAGATGATCCTTGATTTTGAGAACTTTGGCCTGTAGGTAGGGTAGCTATGCAGCCTGTGATTATCTTTAGAGCTTTATTTTTGTATGGTCTGAAGGGTGTTGAGATGAGTTTCAGTGAGGTTTGAGGACCAGGCAGGGCTTGCATAATCCATCATTGATCTGATATATTGTTTGTACTTTGGGGGACACCATTGGTGAAACTTTTAATGATAGATGACTGACCAGCAAATGTAATATGGGCTACTCTTCCTCCCAAGAAGCTGGCCAGCCATCTTTTTTGTATTATTGTGCATGTTTGTGTTGTATATTTTGTTTGTGAGGTTGTGGCGGGGGATAGCATCAAATGCTTTACTAATGTCCAGTGTAACTACGAGTGTTCTGTGTGGGGGTCTATCTGAGTTGATGCCATCATAAATTCTTTGTGTGAGGTCTGTAAGAAGAGTGTTTGTTGAGTGTAGTGGTCTGAAACCATATTGTGAGGATGCTAGGGGAATGTGTGGTGTGATTAAGCTGATGATGAGGCACTCAGTAACTGGAGGGGGTGCAAAGGAGGGTGATGGGACGGTGTGATGAGGGTAGTGTGGGATTTTTGTTGGTTTTTGGGATAGTGATATTTCTGTGCTTCCAGATGTTGGGTATTGTGTTGTGTGAGTAGCTGTAGTTTGCTATGTTAGTGACTGCTTCTGTCTTCCGGGTGAGTGTGAAGGTGGCTTACATGAGAAAAATGCTGGATGAGGGTGTTTGCTTGTTATTTATTAGAGGGCATGGTGTCTTTTGTTGTTGTTGTTGATGTTCTTCCGGGGCAGAATGGCCTCCTGCCCCACAGACCCCTGGTACACTGGTCGCAGTGAAAAAGCAAATTAAATTAAAGGAGGGGCTGGCCCTATATGCCTGGGCTACCGAAGCACATCCTAGGGAAATGGGACCAGAGCTTACTGGACCAGGGAGCCTGGGGGCCTCCGACCGCCAGGGAGATTGGAGGGAAGGTACTGGCTGTGGGCCCAAGTCCACGTTATCACAAGAGCTACAAGTGGGGCCGCACCCTCCTAGAGACCAGCCCTGAAGGGACCATAAGGGGTAGGGAGTTTACACTGCTGCTTGCAAAGGGAAATGCACCCCCGCTTTCTGGCGGTCCACACAGCAGTGGAAAAAAAAGAAAAAAAAAGAGAGAGCCTCCGGTTGCAGTACACCTCAAGTGGATTTTTAATCCATGTGGGCAGATCTCGTCAAATCCACTAGAAAGTGACCAGATCCTACAACAATCTTTATTCTAGCCCTGTGAAGGATGGCAAATATTCACAGAGAAGTCAGCCCCCCTGGGCAGTATGGTGTCTGTTGTTATGATGGCTGCATGTGTTTGTGTAGTGTTGCTGTTGGACAGTGTGATGCTGTTTAGTGTTTTGTAGAGTTTGCTGGTGTTTGTTTTGTGATCAAGTGTGTTGACAAACCTTTGCCAGTTTAGTGCTTTCTGTTCTTTAATTTTGTTGTTTATTTGTGTATTTAGTGCTTGTATTTGGTGTACAATGTGTTGTGTAAGAGGAGTTGGGGATGTGTGTTTAAGTGTGTCTCCTTGTCTGATGAGGTCTTGAATTTCTGTTGTAAAGTTGGGGTTGTGTTTTCTTCTGTTACCTCTAAGGATGTGTTGTTTGTCTACATTTTGTATAATTGTATTGAATTTTTGAACAGCAGTGTTGATGTTTGTGATGGGTGTACTGTTCAATGTTTCAAAGTGTTGTTCTGTTTTGGTAGTGAAGGCTTCCCAGTTGGCACTTTTGTAGATTGTGTATGTGTGTCTGTGGCCAATTGGGGTGATTTTTGTCTTTGTGGTGATTATGATTGGGAGGTGGTCAAAGCCGAGGGTTCTGACCACCCTCCATGATGTACTGGGGGCGAGGTTGGGGGAGCAGAAGGTTATATCGGGAGAGGATGGTTGGAAGAGGGCTTGGTGAGGGATATGAGTGTGTTAATGAGTGTTGTTTAATGAAGTAAGATGGAGTGGCGGCGTCTATGTCGTGGGACCACCCCCCAAGGCTACCAAGGAAGGAAGCTATGGGGGCCAAACCGTCACAAAATCCCCGCCTCCAACCAATAGGGCGCGAGTCCTATAATACAGTAATGTTCTGTGGCGAGTTCAGTAATGTGCTGTAGTTATTTATCATATGCTGAGAAATTGTGTGCTGTGTAAACTTGTTGACACTGACATAATTATACATCAGGCAGAGACATGGACATGGTATAGGGCCCAACAGTCTAGAATAGGTGTGGATATGAGCTACTGGAGGGTAGCTTGTGGCTTGACTAAGTGATATTGGGAAAGCAAGGAGAGATAGGTACAAAGGTAGATTTATCAAATTACTGTATTATAAGTTAGTGAAGAATTTGATTGGGTTATTTGATATTCTGTATTAGTAGCCTTTATGGTATAGTATATTGCTTAGTATTACTTAGCATATTGTTGATAATGTTCCAATCTACATATTTTACAGGGGCAAAGCTGCTGCGAAGTATAGACCTACACAAGGACCAGAGCTTTTTCCTCAGTCAGATTTCTCAGTATGCCTTACAACACACACTCTTTTCCATAGGTAAGCATTGGTTTCAAATACTGTAGTGAAACTTTGTGATAAAGCAACAAAAATGCCAAACTGTACACTGGTTGCATATTATGTAACTAACTTGGATAAGGTCTCTACTTGTGAGTAGTTTGAGGTTTGAAGAGGAAAGGTTAGGTACCGGTGGCATTGGGTGATCCAGACTTGTTCTACAGGATTAGCACTAATATTAATATTACTGTGCTTTTTCCAAAATGTATTAACCCAGAAACAGTTAATATGGACTGGATTTTCCCCCCAATTAGTCCCAAGTAAATACATATTATTGTCTATGCCCTTGAAAAAATATATAGATTTTTCAAGAATGCCTAGAAAATTATGATATGATTGGCCAGCCATCCTGCAGTTTTCTTGGCTACTTGGCTATTCATTCATGTGTGTTTCTTTTCATCTCAAAGTTTCAAATGCCAGCTGGTAGTTAGTATGTACGAGAATAGGTTTTGAACTTGATTGATTATGCGATGTTGTTTGTCTGACAGGAGACTACAGCAAGGATGTAGTGCGAAAAATTGCAGAAAGTGTCAACCTAGACCGTGTGGCACACAAGCGTGACTCAACTGGTATGTGCTTCATTGGAAACAGGAACTTTAAAGACTTTTTATCGGAGGTATGAGACATAGAAGGTACAGCCGGCCTAATTTATGCACCACACAATTTAGTCATATCTATTGACAAGATCCAAGCCAGTGGTATCACCTTCCTACTTCCATCACTTCCCTATCATATGGACATGCATCAGTTTGGGAATGATGGAACTAAGAAGAAGTAGGAACAGGAAAGTTAATGGCTGAGAAAGCCTTGCACTTTAATGTGTGGTATTACAAATAGGCCAACAGTATGCCTACTAGTAGTTTTTGAACAATATCTACAAATGTTTTTGAATTACATATTTTCATTTTCATTCATATCTTGAAATAAACAAGTCCCCTAACCTATTTTAAGCAAACCTAACCCATGGCCTTGTCTATGGTGGAAGTACCTTGAAGATCAACCTGGCAGCTTGATTGATGTGGACACTCATGAGGTTGTAGGAGAACACAAGGGGCTGCATCTGTGGACTATTGGTCAACGCTGTCATTGTAACCATCTGGCCTCCTCACCACAACCATACTTTGTGGTAGAGAAAAACGTTGAGTCCAACAACATCTATGTGGTAGGTGATGCCTGTACTATGGAAAACTGTGGGTGGTATTATTAAACTATTTCTTCGATGATACATTCTCTTCGTCAATCAGTTCCTATTATTTTGCCATGCTACGAAACACTTATTTGTCGAAGAGTAAGTTTAATAATACCACAGTGTTTATCTTGATTTTAATGGTAAAATTCCTTTAAGGTGATAATTCATTATAACTAACCTATTGTCTAAGCTACTTAATATGGTATGTGTTAGGTGAACAGGAATCCATTTTTTGAAGTTCATTGAATCTTCTCGATTAATTTTATCCATGACTTACATTATTGATTGTCTGTAATAAATATTGTGGTATCTCTCTATTCCAGGCCTGTGGTACAGATCACCCAGCACTGTTCACCACAACTCTGTTCACTGAACCTGTCTACTGGATTCATAGTGGCCATCCACCCTCACAGCTGTACTCACAGGGTCAGCTTGAGTGTCAGTTTCGCTTTGAAAGCCAAACACCTCTTACAGAATGCGTCCTCATCACGCATGACATCAACCCATGGCACAGCTCTCCCTCCAACAGTGGCATGATAGTCAGCCTGGCCAAGCCACTACGTGCCATAACACCTGGACAGGTTGGTCCATATGTTGGATATAATTTTATTGTTCTATTAATTATATATATTCGTGGACTGGTACAGTTGCCTCCATTCGTAACGACCCCAGTCTCAGGTGTGTTTGGCGAAATGTGGCAGCACTGTGTTTGTTTACTCGTGGTCAGAGGTCCTGGAGTGGCGGCATCTACGTCGTGAGACTATTCTGGAAGGAGGTTAAAAAGAGAAAGAGGAGAAGGAAAGTCTGGTAGTGTGAGAATGAAGAGAGAGGATGGAGTTACTGTGAGTAAAAGTGAGGAAGTGAAAGAAGTGTGGAAGAGGCATTTTGATCGGTTGATGAATGGGGGGACGGGAGGGGAGGCGGTGGTGACATGCATGGGGATGGAGGCAGGTGGTAGACGACAGGATGTACAGGGAGAATTAGGAAGGGAAGAGGTTAGGAAAGCAATAGGAAAGTTGAAGATGGGAAAGGCACCAGGGGTGGATGGGATAACTGCTGAAATGTTAAAGTGTGGGGGGGAGGTAGTGGTGGAGTGGATGTTGCTTATATGTACTCTCGCGGTCAGAAATTGTGTCCCGATCCCCTGGCAAGATGAATCGCAAACAGCCTAGCTTTGAACAACAACTGTGCGTCTCCCTACAACACACATTGGTTCAAATCATCAAAGCTTGGCTGGTTGCAATTCATCGTGCCAAGGGATCAGGACAAAAATTTTGTTTATATAAAAAAAATTTATTATATAAATAATTTTTTTTATATAATTTTTTTTTTTTATATGTTACTGGACTGGAAGACCTACATCACACCACAACTGCTCGTTGCCTGGTTCGACCCCGAAAAGGATGCGAGGAGAGACCAAGACCTGGTCGGTTTTTGAGTGTACAGTGTGTTATGAAGGTCCAGATTCCCTCTTTAATATATTCGGCCGTCTGCACCAATCAAGAATCATTACAAGTTTACAAGATAGCCAATCCTTGAGTGTTGTGGTTTTGACGTAGGTTTCTCAAAGAGTATATACGAGAAAAGCCGGTGCTCAATGTCATTCTTCCAGCATTTCTCAAATTTAATTGTTCTGTGTGAGGCCCATTTCTCTCCCTTCTGTAACTGGACTAATTGTATCAGACTGGCATTAATTCGGTTAAGTATTATTGTTACTATAAAAAAAAAATATATAAATTTTTTTTATATAAATTTTTTTTTTTATATAAAATTTTGTTTTCTATAAAATATTTGTTTATATAAAAAAAAATTTATATAAAATTTTTTTTTATATAAAATTTTTTTGTATATAAAAAATTTTTTTATTTAAAATTTTTTTTTATATCCCCTTTTTTTTATATAAATTTTTTATATCCCCTTTTTTTATATAAATTTTTTTTTATATAAAATTTTGTTTATATAAAATTTTTTTTTATATAAAATTTTTTTTTATATAAAAATTTTTTTTATATAAAAAATTTTTTTATATAAAAATTTTTTTTATATAAAATTTTTGTTTATATAAAAAAAAATTTTATTTAAATTTTTTTTTTACATAAAAATTTTTTTTATATAAATTTTTTTTTTATAAAATTTTTTTTATATAAAATTTTTTTTTATATAAAAATTTTTTTTATATAAATTTTTTTTTTATATAAAAAATTTTTTTATATAAAAAAAATTTTTATATAAAATTTTTTTGTATATAAAATTTTTTTATATATAAAAATTTTTTTATATAAATTTTTTTTTATATAAAAAAAAATTTATATAAAATTTTTTTTTATATAAAATTTTTTTTTATATAAATTTTTTTTTTATATAAAAATTTTTTTTATATAAAAATTTTTTTTATATAAAAATTTTGTTTATATAAAATTTGTTTTTATATAAAAAAAATTTTTATATAAAAAAAATTTTATATAAAATTTTTTTTATATATAAAATTTTTTTATATATAAAATTTTTTTTATATAAATTTTTTTTTTATATAAATTTTTTTTTATATATATAAAAAATTTTTATATAAAAAAATTTTTGATAAAAAAAAATTTTATATAAAAATTTTTTTTATATAAAAAAATTTTTTATATAAATTTTTTTTTTATATAAAAAAATTTTTTATATAAAATTTTTTTTTATATAAAAATTTTTTTATATAAAATTTTTTTATATAAAATTTTTTTTATATAAATTTTTTTTTTATATAAAAAAAAATTTTATATAAAATTTTTTTTTATATAAAATTTTTTTTTATATAAAAATTTTTTTTATATAAAAATTTTTATTATATAAATTTTTTTTGTATATAAATTTTTTTTTTATATAAAAATTTTTTTATATAAATTTTTTTTTATATAAAAAAATTTTTTATATAAAAAAAAATTTATATAAAATTTTTTTTTATAAAAAAAAATTTATATAAAAATTTTTTTTATATAAAAAATTTTTTATATAAATTTATTTTTTATAAAAAAAAAATTTATATAAAAAAAAATTTTATATAAAAAAATTTTTATATAAAATTTTTTTTTATATAAACAAATTTTTTATATAAAAAATTTTTTTATATAAAAAAAAATTTATATAAAAAAATTTTTTTATATAAAAAAAATTTATATAAAAAAAATTTTATATAAATTTTTTTTTTATATAAAATTTTTTTTTATATAAAATTTTTTTTATATAAAAAAAAATTTTATATAAAAAAATTTTTTATATAAATTTTTTTTTTATATAAAATTTTTTTTATATAAATTTTTTTTTTATATAAAATTTTTTTTTATAAACATTTTTTTTATATAAAAAATTTTTTTATATAAAAATTTTTTTTTATATAAAAATTTTTTTTATATAAAAATTTTTTTTATATAAAATTTTTTTTTATATAAAAAAATTTTTTATGTAAAATTTTTTTTTTATAAAAAAAATTTATGTAAAAAAAATTTTTATATAAAAAAATGTTTATTTAAAAAAAAATTTTATATAAAAAAAATTTTTATATAAAAAATTTGTTTATATAAAATTTTTTTTTATATAAAAATTTTTTATATATAAAATTTTTTTTATATAAATTTTTTTTTTATATAAATTTTTTTTTATATATAAAAATTTTTTATATAAAAAAATGTTTGATAAAAAAAAATTTTATATAAAAATTTTTTTTATATAAAATTTTTTTTTATATAAATTTTTTTTTTATATAACAATTTTTTTTATATAAAAATTTTTTGTATATAAGGTTTGAATAACTGTGTGTCTCCATACAACACACATTTGTTCGAATCATCAAAGCTTGGCTAGTTGCGATTCATCGTCCCAAGGGATCAAGACACAATTTCTGACCGCGAGTGTACATTGGCCTGGAGGCAGGGAGAGGTGCCAGAGGATTGGAGGAGAGCCATAATTGTACCTTTGTATAAGGGGAAGGGAAGTAAGGATGAGTGTGGTAGCTATAGGGGAATAAGCCTTCTTAGTGTACCGGGGAAGGTTTACGGGAAGGTTCTGACTGAAAGACTGATTGAAGTAACAGGGAATAAAGTTAGTGAGGAGCAGGGAGGATTCAGAAAGGGTAGAGGATGTGTGGACCAAATATTTGCATTAAAATCAATAGTGGAGAAGTATATTGGGAAGGGTAAGAAGTTGTATGCTGCCTTCATGGACTTGGAGAAGGCATACGATAGAGTTGATAGGAAAGCTATGACAGAGGTGTTGAGAATTTATGGAGTTGGGGGGCCTTTGCTGAAAGGCATTGAGGCTTTTTATGCAGATGCAAAAGCATGTGTATGGGTAGAGGGTGATCTAAGTGAGAGTTTTAATATTAGTGTAGGGCTGGGACAGGGGTGTGTTATGTCACCATGGTTGTTCAATATATATATGGATGGTTGTATGAGAGAGGTGAAAGCCAAAGTGAATGGTCTGGGGGTGAAGTTGAGGCTGAATGAAGCAAACTGGTCCCTGGTGGCAAGTTTGTTTGCGGATGACACTGTGCTGATGGCTGAGAATGAAAGGAATTTACAGAGAGTGGTGGACGAATTTCAGTCTGTGTGTAAACGAAGGAAACTGAAGGTGAATGTGGGTAAAAGTAAAGTGATGGTATTTGAAAGAGCAGAAACTGAAGTGATTGACTTTGCTACACCTTACAGAGTGGCTGTACCAACTGGGACGAAGTGTGAGATAACTCTGAGGGGCGAGAGGATGGAGGAAGTGAAGGAGTTTAAGTACCTGGGTACAGTTATGTGTAAACATGGAAGTATGGAAGGAGAAATTAGGGAGAGAGCAGTGAAGGGTAGACAGGTCATAGGATCACTGGGGAGGATTATGAAGGGTAGAAGTGTGAGTATGGAAGTGAAAAAGGGACTACGAAATAGTATAATCCTGCCAACACTGACATATGCGTCGGAGACATGGACATGGAATAGGGCTCATCAGTCTAGAATAGGTGCTGTGGAAATGAGTTACTTGAGAGGAGCATGTGGACTTACTAGATGGGATGGAGAAACTAATGAGAGTGTATATGAGAGATGTGGTATGAGTGAGAAGGCAATTGGTATTGAGTGTGGAGTGGTTGAGAGAGTGAAACGTAATACATTGAGATGGTATGGACATGTGGAGAGAATGCAAGGCGAGGAATTTGTAAAGAAGGTGTATGGAAGTGAAGTTGTAGGACCTGGTGTGAGAGGCAGACCTCCGGTTAGATGGCAGAACAGAGTGGAAGAGTATGTAAAGGAGAGAAACATGAGGGGCAGAGTAGGGCTTGAACAAGTAAGGAGGGAGTGTTGGAACAGGGAGAACTGGAGACACTTCTGCCGTGGCCACCCCCTTGGGGGGAGTTCCCGGAGGGAACGAGGCGTCGGAGCTATAGATAGATAGATAGATAGACCACCCCCCCAGGGCTGCTCAGGAAGGAAGCAATGGGGGCCAAACCGCCACAAATTCCCCCCGCCCCCATCAAGGAGGTGCGAATTCCTGGGAACAGCTTCGGTCAACCGGGCAATTACCACACCCCTCGCGTAACACACACAATTACTCATTTTTTCACCACCGAGAAATGATCATCCGGCTGTCATTTCTCGGCTTCTCCTTCTAGCTGGAAACATTGAGAGCAACCCAGGACCCACCAACAAACACACACGTCCAACATGCCCAAAACCCAACAAACAGACAATGGGCTCAGTTCAATGCAACCCTTGCAAAAACTGGACTCATTTCACAAGTACAACACTTGCCTCCAGAAAACACAACACAAACACATCGACCTGTCCTGTACGCCCCATACCTCTACCAACACCAAAACACAACGGCACTCGCCAACAACACAACATACACTCACTGAGGGTATTGTGGGAAAGCCCGGTTCAAGCCTTAGCCTTCCTCAGGAGCTCAGGGCTGCTCGGTCAGACAGCTTGAGGAACTTCAACAACAACAACAACTCGTAGTCAGAGTCAGTGAATGGACTTGACTAACCCTCACTATAGGCTCCATCATATGGACGCTATGTAAGCAAAATTGCCTATCTAAAAATTTATACGTTTCCCACATAAATACAATTACAACAGATACTTGAAAATATCAAATATAAAACTCAAGTTCCATTGTTTGGTGCGAAACAACGGCGTAGTGAGGTGTAGCTAGTGAGAGGAAGGAAGGGAGAGGGTATGGGGAAACAGGGGATATGGGGATATGCAGGTTGGAGTTAAGCAGTGGTGCATCGAGACTTCTTATTTAGTGAAACAATCCACAAAACTGCATATGTTAGCTAACATTTAATAAATTTGTAGTGACCTACATTTATAATAATTAAATTGCTTTCAAATTAAAGTTAGAAGGCTC
The DNA here is from genome assembly GCA_033782935.1 of Petrolisthes cinctipes. NCBI lineage: Eukaryota > Metazoa > Arthropoda > Malacostraca > Decapoda > Porcellanidae > Petrolisthes > Petrolisthes cinctipes. The sequence goes on along the minus strand of JAWQEG010003898.1, from coordinate 37,162 downwards.
ATTGTTCATGTTACATCAATCATAATGTTAGAGTGGTTCATCAGTGACGGTGGAGTGAGGTTGCCGTCACTGATGAACCACTAAAGCCAGGCAGCATATTTCCCAAGTCTCGCTCGGTAACAGGATCCCGCTAGGATAGGTTAGGGTAGATTTGAGTTCTTATGTATTTTAAATGAGCAAGGAAAGGTCATGAGACTAATTTTTATGAATATCCTATGGTTACTTTTATTGCTATAGCCCATGCGTAATTTTCCATTATTTGAGCCCTCACTTCTCCCAGCTGGGAGAAAATTTGGGTAAAATGCAGCTGGGCTGAGTCTGCTCCACATCTACCTTGCACTATGTCCCTTGCTACCACTATGAGTACTACCCACTACCCACTACACTGTACTAGGCATATATATTGTTACGGATGCGCTAGAGGGCCACACACCTAGATAATCTGCTGTTACTCCAACAGACTACAACAGGGAAACGGAGTCCCTTTTGATTAACTCTGCTTACGGAAAATCAATAATACCCTCTAACAACCGAACATATCCAGAGTTCTATGTAAATGGGAAAGTTAAACACACTGGTTTAAAACTTAACAATAAAATATTTAATGAAAATTAATCAACTACGTGACAAGAAATTAGTATACAACAGAATACGATAGAATACCCGACATACAATAATGAAGAAATGAATAAATGAATATCACAAATTATTACTACTCTACGATGACTTACTTTAATAATAGAATAATTACTTTAAACTACGACAAGATCAATATCACACATGAAGCTCAACCACACACACGTAATACATACGGCAATAATAATAATAATAATCACAATACACTGTTATGCTTGAATGAATATAGAACAAAATAATGAAAGTGTGAATGTATGGGAGGAATAATATATATATAAAATACCTCCAGCAAACTAGGAACCGGCTTCCTTGTCTCTCAGCTTATTACATGTGTTTCACCTTTCAGATACCAACTAATGTCTGCCCTAAAAGACGCTCCTCCCCCTTTATATACACTTTTACCCACCCCCTGGGTTGGGGTAGGATATAGGAGAGGGAAGGGGGGTGGAAGGCTCGTGGCGGATCCTCCTCGAGGCGACAGTTTGTCTGGGAAACGCACGCACGAACAAACACACGAGTACCGTGGGAAATATTAGGCTAGACATTTGTACAAAGTAACTGCAAATACTGGGATACATAACAATATATATATATTTATTTATTTATTTATTTATCGTTTCTAGCCATTCTTCGTTATGGGTAAGGAAAGATTAGACTAGACTTTAATTTTTATAATGGGTAAGGAAAGCTGATAGCAGTTTCCTTATCATACATCATTACAAAGATATTCCAACTTTATCGATGACCTTGTCTAAAACGACTGGATGACGTGGATTTGTTTCAAACCCTGAGGGTATTTTGCATAAAACAAGGTGGTTTGGACTTAATACCATCCAGGTGCTTGTGAATCATTGCTGCTGATGTTTACCTGCTGGCTCCAGTAGCACTCTACGTTTGTTCTCCTGTTGGTCCAGATTTTCCTTTGCTTTTATTTTGTATCAGGCTGTGTAATCACAAACTTGCATAAAACACTCCTCAGTAAAGATAGGAAAATTGGATTGTTCACTCTATTACTGAATGTTTCCAGCAGTAGTAGCTCAACTTGGATCTCCTTCATACTGCTGTGAATTGATTGTGGTCAAAGTCAATCTATCTATCTATAGCTCTGACGTCTCATTTCCTCCAAGGGGGTGGCCACGGCAGAAGTGTCTCCAGTTTTCCCTGTTGGAGTTAAGCAGTGGTGCATCGAGACTTCTTATTCAGTGAAACAATCCACAAAACTGCATATGTTAGCTAACATTTAATAAATTTGTAGTGACCTACATTTATAATTATTAAAGTGCTTTCAAATTAAAGTTAGAAGGCTCATTGTTCATGTTACGTCAGTCATAATGTTAGAATGGTTCGTGAAGAAGATAAATGTGTTTCACTGGCATCCAGTACCTAAAAGAAACTCTGTTTAACAAGTATTTGACTCACAGGTCATGTGATTTGATTCCAAATTATCGGTATTATAGTCTCACTATGCTTTTTAGGTTGAATACTGAAATCAAGATCCCGTGGTTTTTTTATGTAGAAAGAAATAGAATGTCATACACTTCCAGCATTAGCTTACAAAATAAGTATTTCTCTCCAACAGTTTGCTGTATTCTACCTTGGAGACGAGGTACTTGGATCTGCCCGGATACTACGCCCAGGACCATCACTCTATGCACTTAATGTAGAAAGCTGTCGTACCAGTATTCTTCAGGAGAGAACCAAAAATCCACTTAAGTTTAGAACAGTAGAAGAAAATGTTGGAAATAATGGCGCTAAGAAAAATAAGAAAGATTGTTAATGCTGGTTGATATAGAAGTATTTATATAAAGATGATTGAAAGTGGATGTTGACGAATTAAATGCAGCAGTAGTTTTTTTGTGACTTTTTGCTGTGCACAGAAAAACTTTAGAATTTCATCCTTGCCAGGTGTAAGTATTACCTTGACAAGCACATGCTGAGAATTTGGTAAATGGCATTCACTTGTTATAATAACTGCAGTTAGGTTGTTAGTTGATATTTAAAGTTTGCTCTCAGGTTGGCAGTGATGGTCTCCCTCATGATCTTGAAGTGGCAAGTGGTAGCTGGAGGAAAAAGAATAGTGGTAGGAGGCAATCTAGTTGTTCTGGGTTTGTTTTCAGACACATGGTAGTCACAGTGTACAAAAACCTAAATTACTAATTTATCTTTGTAAAAGAAAAAATAAATGAGGCACAGTATGGCATAGCAAAATAAAGCATAGAAGCACAAGGAATTTCTATATGAATATGATAGCCTGGAATCGAACTAAACAGAGTTCATTTTTGCATATATCAAATAGTCCGTCTTTACTAACCGATACCGTATTTCAATTTTTATCCAGATAGTTTTTTTCTGTAGAAACTTCCCTGTTCCAACACATCTTCCTTGTGTGGTTATTCCCTTTTCTGCCACTTTCCTCTACCTCATGTGTTCTTCCAACTGATTAATGGGTTCACTCTTAAACCTCTCATTTTCTCAGTGTCCAAATCACCTCGATAACCAATGCTTCATCCACTCCACACGCAGTACCAACCCTGGTTGCACCTGTAACACTCTTCTCATACAGATATTCATTGTTCTAACCATCCCACATGTTCCTCTCAGGTACTACCATTTCACTGCAGCTCCCCATTTATTGGGCCCTAAAGTTTCTGTCCAGGTTAGCAGTACAGGTAATAAATACTATTTAAGTACAAGGCAACTAAAACCATAAGTGTTCACTTTGAGGTATTTTATATAATTACCTGAGAAATGCTTATGTTCATCATTATCCCAGTCTGTACAAGATATTAAATACGAGTAAATGAAGCAAAAATTAAATGGTTATTTTTAGTAAACAACCTCAAGCTGAAGTTGGCTAGATTTAGCAAGTACAGTACTGCAAAAATATACCTAGGCTGAACATTTGATATTGTCATGTTGAAATATAGTACAATATATTAATAAAGGTAACTAGTTTATCAAGTAATTAAAATTCAGACCTCTCACCTTCAATAAATGTATGTACTGTATGACATGACTCAATAAATTATTTTTATGGACTAAGCTGCAGCAAGGATCATGTTTCCCACTTTGTTATGCTGGAAACCCCCACAAACACTATAGATAGATAGAAGGAAGGAGATCAGCAATAACTAAACAAATATGGGAAAGCATAATCACAGGAAAATGAATACAGTGACTGCCAATGACTCAATTGTTCCATAAGCATTTGATTACAAGCCCCGTGTGCAAACCATTTAGCCAACTTCCCCCACCATTTTACATGGCATCCTTTCCATTTCCCTATGAAAGATAAATGAAAATTCACTCCACCCAGGTAGAACACTTGTCTTGTAGCTTATACTCGGATTACAAGAAAGCTGATTCTCCCTATCCATTTACGTGTAATGCCAAACCTCTGCCAACTTCGTACTGTACGAGGTTAGGACACTATCAAGCAATATGTTCCAAGCATGACAAATTCTATACTGGTATGGTCTTGCTCAATAATATCTTTACCCCCACTTACAGATGAAGAGAATGAAGTCATAATTATAGAAAGGGCCACATAAGTGAATGAATATTTGGCCGGTTCATTGTGATCTGATAAGAGCAATGCCAGAAAATTCAAGATACTAAGGTAATAATGTCATGGGTAGAAAATTAATATAGATATAGTAGTTGAATAAGCATTGCAAAATTATGGAAGAAAAACCAGGGTTTCACATTTGTATGGTAGTAACTTGACCCATTAATGTAGTGAAGTTTTAGATTTTTGTAATATCTTAATAATGTCAATTGGAATATTTTAATTACCTTGCTGACAAATTGTACCTTATTACCTTACAGATACAGTACATATTGAGATGGATACAGGGCTTATTCAAAACACACATAATGTGAAAATATTTAATAGAATAAAAAACTTAATACTCAAGAAAGAACTCAATGCATACTGGTAAATATATTATGTATGATAAAAGATATCTTTAGACAAGCATAATAGATACTTGAAATCAAACTTTGCAAGACTAAAGTAGTCATCCAGATTTTTAAAGTAAGAAAGTATTAATTTCTTTCAAAATTAACTCCATGCAAATATATACGAGTGGGGTAAGTGGGACTTACAAGCTTTGAACTTTCGTACCGATAACATGTAAACTGATACATTCCTCAACTAAGGTTCTGGACAAGACTAGTATCTTACTGAAACTGCCTCAAAGGGAAAAATACTTGGATCTATGAATAATATCTTGTATGTAGCTGTCAAACTATATTTATTTTAATTCCATTATTGATACTTGGGCAACTTACTTACAGTACTTGATCTAAAGCAAATTTAGAATAACATTATTCTCATCCATCAATTTTTTAGCAGTGATCTCCTCTCAAGAGGCAATCAAGCTCTCAAGTTAATGTCCAGACCCCAGGAAGGGAAACGGTGAAATCACACCCAAACTACATGAGAGGAGAGACTGTGTATCACACCAGTATTGAACTAATAACTTCAGATCTGCCATACCTAATGTAAATTAGATCTTTACATTGATGTTTAATTCATAATATCAGTTTATAATAATTTAAAACAGTTTTGACATAAAATTAGCACAATTTACACATCAGGATGGTGATAATGAGGCATGTCACAGTTTACAAGTCAAGTACATTTAGTACCACGACAGTAAATACTGAATAATCCAGTCACTAGTAGTAAAAGAAACCAAATAATGTAGAAAATCAATGACCCAGCGCACCACCGCTATAGCCCATCTCAGTGGCATAGCAAGTTGGTTGCCTCTGGGTGTCGACTGTGCATCCACCATCATTGAATGTGGTGGTGGACTTCTTCCTTACTAGTACAAGAACAAGAAAAACTTATTTTGCTTTAAGTAACACTATTCAAAGTACTGTAGTTGCTGATGATGTTCCTTTATTATAAACCACCAAAAGTAACAACGGATGATCATTTCAGAATTTTAAAACTGTGGTACAGCTTCTTAAGGCTGCACCACTAGTTTTTGTCATCTTTTTTCTCTGCTTTTTGTTGTTTGAGTCGCATCATTTCAGCATCACGTTGCTTCCTGGCCTCCAGAGTCATTCCCTTGTTCCCATCCTGGAATATAAAATGAAAGATACATTACTGTAGTTTCATGACAATTTCATTACACTTGCCCAATCCCAAGAAGGTTTGTTCCCGTAGGTGGGGTGAGATCTCTCTTGTGGTATAGTACTATATATTTATCAAATTAACATTGGTCTATAAAATTGCATGATTTTCATTTATCTCATATAAAATAAAAAATTATTCTTGTAGAGGGGCACTATCTATCTATATCTATCTCTCTGATGCCTTGCTCCCTCTAAGGGGCTGGCCATGACAGAAGTGTCACCAGTCCTCCCTGTTCCAATATTTCCTCCTTACTTGGTCAAGCCCTCCTCTGTCCCTCATGTTTCTCTCCCTTACATACTTTCACTCTGTTCTGCCATTTAACCGGGGGTCTGCCTCTCACACCAGGTCCCACAACTTCACTTTCATACACCTTCTTTACAAACTCCTCACATTGCATTCTCTCCACATGTCCAAACCACCTCAGTGTATTACGCTTCACTCTCAACCACCCTACACTCAATACCAATTGCCTTCTCACTCATACTACATCTCTCATTACTTTCTCCATCCCACCTAGTTAGTCCACATGCTCCTCTCAATAACCCATTTCCACAGCACCTATTCTAGACTGATGAGCCCTACTCCATGTCCACGTCTCTGACGCATATGTCAGTGTTGGTAGGATTATACTATTTCGTAGTCCCCTTTTCACTTCCATATTCACACTTCTATCTTTCATAATCCTCCCCAGTGATCCTATGACCTGTCTACCCCTCATTGCTCTCTCCCTAATTTCTCCTTCCATACTTCCATGTTTACACAGAACTGTACCCAGGTACTTTAACTCCTTCACTTCCTCCATCCTCTCACCCTTCAGAGTTATCTCACACTTAGTCCCAGTTGGTACTCCCTCTCTGTAAGGTGTGGCAAAGTCAATCACTTCAGTTTTTGCCCTCTCAAATACCATCATGTTACTTTTACCAACATTCACCTTCAGTTTCTTTTGTTTACACACGGACTGAAACTCATCCACCACCCTCTGTAACTCCCTTTCACTCTCAGCCATCAGCACAGTGTCATCTGCAAATAAACTTGCCACCAAGGACCAATTTACTCCATTCACTGTCAGCTTCGCCCCCAGGCCATTCACTTTGGCCTTCATCTCTCTCATATATATATATATATATACAGTATATTGAACAACCATAATATTATTAAAACTCTCACTTAGATCACCCTCTACCCGCACACATGCTTTTGCCTTTGCATAAAAGGCCTCAATGCCCTTCAGCAATAAATCCTCAACACCTTTGACATAGTTCTCTTATCAACCCTATCGTATGCCTTCTCCAAGTCCATGAAGGCCGCATACAACTTCCTACCCTTCCCAATATATTTTTCCACTGTTGATTTTAATGCAATTATCTGGTCCACACATCCTCTACCATTACTGAACCATCCCTGCTCCTCACTAACTTTATTCCCTGTTACTTCAACAAGTCTTTCAGTAAGAACCTTCCCCAGTACACTAAGAAGGCTTATTCCCCTATCATATTATTATAAATTTTTATACATTACCTGATGCCCAGTTTAGTTACTATAATTTAAAAATACAGTTCACAGAAATTCTCATTTTACGGGTTTTTAAAAATTATACGAGGTACAAAACCCAAATAAATCCTCAATTTGAACACTTTTTTTTTCCACTATAACAGGAACCACTAAGTGTATAAATCAATTCTTACTTTATCAGAAGAAGCTTTTCCTTTCTTGGTATCATTCTGCTTTTTGGCATTCTTAGCACGTGCAAGCTCACGCTGATTGCCACCTGTAATAATTAAAGCACATTACAACATTATCATTAATATTACTAGAAGAGTTTAACATTAGAGATTTAAGCCCAGATAGAACACTCTCAAATGGATTCAAACTAATGAAATACTGTTTTTGACATGAAATAGGAAGACACTGGTTTGGAAATAAAGTAGTGGATGATTGGAATAAGCTACTGAGGGAGGTAGTAACTACAAAAACACTGAATGGTTTTTAAAATAAGCCGGACAGATTCATGGACTTAAAGGATGGGTCTAAAGCAGGAGCTGTCAAGAACTGGGCCAACAGGTCCTAAATTCTTATGATTATGGATTTATTATTTGTATTTCATTTTTTTACTGTGGAAAAGTAGCAGACACACCCATACAATCTGTTGTCCTTAACCCTTAAATAGCAGGTGTAGAGAAATTCTGACCCTAGCAACAAGTATGGAGTACCGCGGGTGTAGGAATTTTTGAACAGCAGTTTTTAAATTGGTGTGGTCCCTAACAAGCTAGTTTTTGGCTGGCAACAGTGAGGGTGAGAGCTAAGGGACCACCCCCAGCCCACCCAGCTACCACAAGTCAGTCTTACTCAAACAGTAAGGGTGGAAGGACATATTTTCATCTCTCCTCTTTTCCTGTAATTACCATAGATGTACTTAAAAATGACAGTAACATTATATTTCATAATGTTGTGTTGAAAAATGTGATTGACATGTTTTATAATGAAATTAGTGTGAAAATGTACTTAGACATGTAAATAGAGTGTACAAGTGAATTTCGAGTTGATGTCATTGTGAGGTGGCTACCCATCCTACAGATGTCACCTTAGTCTTCACAAGTACCACTAAAGGTTGGTACTTCAATATCCTGTATCATTTATTTATGTAGCTTGAGTGGTTTACAACCTATTAGCCGTCAAATGTGTTGTTTGAAGACCGTGAGTGCGGAGAAAAGCCCGGGAGGGAGAGATGCCACAGTAGATAATGCCCGCGGCCTAGAGGTTAAGGGAGTCATATACTTTTGGTACATTGAGGGCTACTGATTCTTTCTTAATATACCATGAAACAGGACAGACTAACTAAATATAATGGTATTTTGTTGCTTGTTATAGTTTGGAGTAATCAATTGCTCCTAATTTGTCAACACTACTATCCCCCTTAACCCCCCACTACTACCATCAACACCACCATAACCCCCTCCACCTTCACCAGGACCCCCTATCAACACCACCATAACCCCCCCCACTACCATCAACACCACAATAACCCCCCCATTACCATCAACACCACCATAACCCCCCCCCCACTACCATCAACACCACCATAACTCCCCCACTACCGTCAACATCACCATAACCCCCCCTCACTACCATCAACACCACTATAACCCCCCCACTACCATCAACACCACCATAATCCCCTCACTACTGTCAACACCACCATAACTCCCTCCACCTTCACCAGGACCCCCTATCAACACCACCATAACCCCCCCACTACCATCAACACCACCATAACCCCCCACTACTACCATCAACACCACCATAACCCCCTCCACCTTCACCAGGACCCCCTATCAACACCACCATAACCCCCCCACTACCATCAACACCACAATAACATCCCCCCACTACTATCAACACCACCATAACTCCCCCACTACCATCAACACCACTACAACCCCCCCACTACCATCAACACCACCATAACCCCCCCACTATCATCAACATCACCATAACCTCCCCCCACTACCATCAACACCACTATAACTCCCCCACTACTATCAACACCACTATAACTCCCCCACTACTATCAACACCACTATAACTCCCCCACTACCATCAACACCACCATAACTCCCCCACTACCATCAACACCACTATAACTCCCCCACTACCATCAACACCACTATAACCCCCCCACTACTATCAACACCACCATAACTCCCCCACTACCATCAACACCACCATAACTCCCCCACTACCATCAACACCACTATCAACACCACCATAACTCCCCCACTACCATCAACATCACCATAACTCCCCCACCACCATAACCCCCCACTACCATCAACACCACTATAACTCCCCCACTACCATCAACACCACCATAACTCCCCCACTACCATCAACACCACCATAACTCCCCCACTACCATCAACACCACCATAACCCCCCCACTACCATCAACACCACTATAACTCCCCCACTACCATCAACACCACCATAACTCCCCCACTACCATCAACACCACCATAACCCCCCCACTACCATCAACACCACTATAACTCCCCCACTACCATCAACACCACCATAACCCCCCCACTACTATCAACAACACTATAACCCCCCCACTACCATCAACACCACCATAACCCCCCCACTACCATCAACACCACCATAACCCCCCCACTACCATCAACACCACCATAACCCCCCCACTACCATCAACACCACCATAACCCCCTATCAACACCACTATAACCCCCCCACACCACCAACACCACTATAAACCCCTCCACTATAAACCCCTCCACCACACGCTACTCCACTATATCACACCATAACCCCCCCCCACTACCATCAACACCACCATAACCCCCCTTCCCCCCCACACACGTTACTCCACTATATCACACCATAACCCCCCCTCCCCCCACCATAACAACAACAACACCATCACCACCACCAGTACTCACGCGTCATTTTCCCTCCTTTCTAAGTTTCTAAGAGGAGCAATGAAGCCCACACCAGGTGGAAATGCCGCCAGCCTAGAAAGATGTTGTTTTGGTGACGAGGAGACCCTCAGCTGACTCCCCAGACCAGTGTTGCCAAATCTGCTGGATGAAACTTAACCTAACTTCATCGTTAGAGTTTCCCTTTTTTGCCTTCATTATACCTCCCCGTTTACTCTTGTTGAACATTGACGGAATTTTTTTTGCTATTATTTCGTCTGGTTAGAAATTTTCCTGTTTGCTCTTGAATAATTTTTTTATAGTTTCTCTGTGTGGACTTAAAAATTTCCTAAAACCGAGAAATTTCTCTGTACCTGGCAACACTGTGACTTCCTCTCTGCTAGTCTCACAATCTTGTGTCATAATATTACCTTTCTTTTATCCTCTCTCGCCTCAGCCACATCAACTATTGTAGTATTTTATTGTTTTCAAGAGTATGAAATACAAATCTGCAAATTCATTCCAATGATACATAGAATATTTTAGCATAAAAATGCAATATTACTGGAACTTTATTTTCAGAAGTCTGTGCAGAGCTTCCCCTAGAAAGTTCTAGTAAAATGTCCACATTGGTAATAAAAAAAGTTTAATGAATAACAGTGATGTATGAACTACGTGATTGCCTGTAGAAAGTGGTAAAAAAAAATTACATAAAACCTCTCTGGTCAAAATTGGTCATGAACAACACCATTTGAGAAAGATAGGTGTTGCCCAATATTGCAGTCTTTTGTGTGTGATAAACTATAGAATATTTTGCATAAGATAATATCATCCTGTAAGATCATTATGTCATCATCATCATCGTGATTAATTGACACATTAATTAAAAACGACTGAAAATAGATTTGTAAAACGTTTTCGAAAGATGGTGTCATGTACTAGAGGCCATAAGAGAAAACGTACACCTCCACATGGCCGGGAGGAAGACTTCTATATTTATTCTGCTTCCTGGCACTACCCCGTGGTCTAGAATCCTATTTATACCGAGGGGAGGACACAGTGAGTAACCAAGACATCTTATTTCCACAATATTCCCACGTGTATCACTCCAATGGTGCCATAATAACAAACTAAAATAATAATAATAACATACACCCAACTCACACCTCGGGCCATATTCAAGAATAATTCATGGTGTATATACAATGATGTAGTACCGATACGATACGATGGCTCCATAGACAAACAACAGGAGCCATCGTACCGGTACCACGCTATCGTCAACACCACACCACGGATGTTCTTGCATACTAATAAGGCCCCATCCACTCCCAAATTAACTAACTACAGTCAGCAAAAAATATTGTACCCAGTATAATTATTCATCGGGGATTCCAATACTTCTTTTTGCTGACTGTATGTAGGCCTGTGATACATTTATTAAAGAGTATTAATTATTGTATTTACTCCATTGATCAGCTTAGGACCTCCCGGTGACGAGTGAGTTAATTATTTATTATTAGGTAGGTAAGGGAATAATATATACCTATAATACCTGTTCTATCTATCCACTTATTCCACTCATACACCCACTTACTCCACCCATCCATTACCTACTCCACCCATCCACTTACCTACTCCACCCATCCACCCACTTACTCCACCCATCCACTTACCTACTCCATCCATCAATCACTTACTCCACCCATCTACTTACCTACTCCATCCATCAATCACTTACTCCACCCATCCATCCATCACTTACACCACCTATCTACTCCACCCATCCACCTACCTACTCCACCCATTCACTCACATACTCCACCCATCCATCCACCACTTCCTGTACCTACATACTCTACCCAACCAACCTCTTATTCCACCTATCCGCCTACCTACTCCACCCATCCACCCACTTACTCCACCCATTCCACAATTAAAAAATCAAGGCAACTTTTGTACCAAGGCATCTTTTGTCAACATTGCACGTGAGTAGCCACAGGTTCACTCTTTCCTTCATTACAGGCAAGTCACTTATTCTATCTCTGTAGCTCATTGTTATAGTATAATTAAAATCTCCATATTTCACTACGTACATTCCTGAGTGTGACGAGCCATGTTTTATAATCCTTTCCAGTAAGTTTAATTATTTTTAGAGTAAGACTAAAACTAAAATATGTTGGAAGGAATACACGAGGATTGGAGCTCTCTTCATATTTTAATGTAAGGGTTATATCTTTGACAATGCGTTATGCAAAGAAAAAAGATAAAATATAAAAATAATAGGCTAATGATAATAATGATTGAGTACCATAATCCTACATAAGTTTTGGAAGACGTGGATTTTCTTGTGTCGTCTTGAATTGTTTGGGATTAGTCCAAGTAATTGTCGTATAATACATAACCTGGTGTTTGTGGTTAAATGATAATTATACAGTCTATTGTTACCTTTGGGTGTCAGTAATGCTTTCCTCACACGAGAAAATACAAAATACGACCCCTTAATCAAATGTTAATACTTGGTCTTATCATATTGCTGTCCCTTTTTCAATCAAGCGAAGCAATAAGAAAGGAAGTAGCCTATATATAATAAAAGTTGACCCACACTGTCATCACCTAAACTCCATTTTGGGTTGTGCTTTGATTCCGTTCTCGTGTCCTGGTGCTTGCAAAATGTGTCGACAAAAAACAAAAACACAAATATTATGTTGCGTCACGGAGAAGGCCGGGTCTAATCCTGAGCTGGGCGGGTCTGAAGTGTGAGGGTATGACTGTGTTTGGTTGGTTCACCTGGAAATCAGTGGTGGCTATTGGTAAGGTGGTGAAGGTGGCTGCTGGTTGTTGTTGTTGTTGGTTGGTAAGGGAGGAGGCTTGCTGTTGTTGATCTACCGTAGTAAGGACTGGTGATATAAACTGAGCGGGTAGTTGTGGTTTGTAGATGTAGGTGGGTCTGTACTGAGTAGTGTCCAAGTTGGTGAAAAAGGGATGTTGTATACTGAATGGGTTAGTCTGGTCAATGGTGTACTGTAGGGGAGTGTTGGTGGTGGGCTGATGGTTCTGACGTAAGATGTACTGGGGTCGGGTCCTTCGTTGGTAGGTCTGTTCGTTGACGTCTTGAGAGTCGACAGTAAATGATCGTAGTCTCTGAGGCTGAATGACCTGCTGTGGCTGTTGTTGAGTTTGATATTGAGTGAAGGTGTTAAATTGGCCTTGCTGGTGAGGTTGGTTTAGGTTCAGTTGTTGTTGATTGTTGTAGGTTTGGATGTTGTTGTTGGAGGTGGTGATGGGGTGTTTCTCAACGGTGGCCTTGAAGCCGTCCTCGGGGTGAGCGATGTAGCTGACAACACGAAGGGAACCGTCGGGGTCAACGAGGGAATATCTTCCCCGAACCAGACCGTCCTGTTGTCGGTGTTCCACTCGGCTCTGGTAATCACCTGTAGAGGGAGCCATCACCTCATATGCCCACTGGTAAGGAGCATCAGCGTACTAGTAAAGAAATAGTGATAACAAGTCAAACATTAATATATAATTATTATAACAAAGAAACAATGATAAGAAATGAAACATTAATACTATATATTATACTATATATATACTATATATACTATATATTACGACATCAAATTTATGCTGTAATTATTATAACATCAAATTTATACAGTAATTATTACAACATCAAATTTATACAGTAATTATTACAACATCAAATTTATGCTGTAATTATTACAACATCAAATTTATGCAGTAATTATTATAACATCAAATTTATGCAGTAATTATATAAATTTCAGGAGAGGAGAAATATTAGTATCAGTTCTTAATTGCCTAAGAAACTTTTGAATTTCACTGCAAATATATGTAGATGAATTGATGTTATTACAGGAATAATCATGAATATATTTGTAAAATGAATATTGTGAGTTGAGTCACTCTCTCTTGTTATTCATATAAGTTAAGTAGAAATAAAACACTCACCAAGTTGGACACAACACCGGTGCTATAAGCACTGTGAACTTTTTGTGCAGCCTCTTGGGAATATTGAGTGAGTTTTTCATGATTATGAAGGATATTATCCTTAGGTACAGCTCCTTGGAGGTTAGTAACACCAGCCCTGGAGTCAATGTGGAAGCTGGAGTCTTGACCAATCTCTGCTGTAGCCAATTGACCTTCTATATGAGGCTGAAGTTTGACCTTGTTTTCAACACGACGTGACTCTTGTGCCTGAAGGTCTGAGTCTTCAGCCTCCACCTTGACCTCCTTGGCCTGTACAGGTGTGTCATCAGCCTTCTCCTCAGCCACCTGGCTGGTTGACACACCCAACACCAGAGACACTCCCAGTAGTACTGCCAACACCTGTATGAATGTAACAGTGACTCATGAATGCTACTGGAAGCCATACCTATACACAATTGTCAACGTGGTATTGAACTCTATATGGGGTTGAAATGAGAACCATTGTGTAAACAGTAATAGTGTTTGTTTGTGGTTGAGATGCAGTAGATATATAGAGCAGTAATATTGTAATGGTATATATGGTTAGGTGAAAGCGTTATTACAGTCATATTTGTCAAAAAGGTAATTATTTTTCACTGTGAATATTGTATTTGTATGTGGCATTTTCAATGACTCTTAATTTCTTGTCCAGTCTCCTGCTGCCAATGCCTATCACTATCAATGTAGGCATTCATATTTTTTCATCCTAGATTGAAATATTCTTTAAATAAAACGATTGTTAAAATACTGCCACAGTTTGAAAGAAAGCAGCACTATAGGTGAGAGGAACTTCTCAGGAAACTGTTCCAATAAAGTATTAAAAATGATACTATATAACTAGACCTCTGGATTTAACTGAAGAAGGGTTAATGGAGTGCGACTTACCTTCATGATGAACTGTGAGGAGAGTGTGGAGTGTCGAGTTTATATACGTGGTGGTGGTGGTGGTGGTGGTGGTGGTGGTGAGTCTACTCGTAATTCCAGGCCAGGAACCTGTTATAGCCAGCAGGTAGGCAGGAGTCGGGAAGTAGGAGCAGCTTGTTTGTCATCATATATTAACATTATATAAGTAAAGCTTCTAATGTTACACCTCTGAGTCTGTCGTTGTTGTTGTTATGGGAGTATGTGTAGGAATTAGCCATGTACACCCGAGCTCGTAAATTCGCGACCACCTACTGTATTTAGATGTTTATGCCATTTGAGCTGGTAACATTTATTTGGTGAGGAATCAGAGTAGGTGGAACATAGTAAAGCGACATGATACAACCTTTCACCTACAATGCCACCTTCCCCACACAGTGTTACCAGCTCAGATGACATAAACATTTGGGGACGTGGTCGCGAATTTACGAGCTCGAGTGTCCAGTCACGTTCAATTGTCCTGTCAACAACACCTTCTGATGAACAGCCGCGATAAATGATGTGAAACCATAGATAGCCAACGTTGGTCTCTGTAATATTGGTTGTTCACTTTCATTCACCAGAGACAGGACTTTTGATCGTGGCTGTACAATACATATCAATATTTTATGTATGACTGTTCTAACTTCATACCGGGAAACTCACAATCGTCAATATATTGGAGTATTATATTTAAATTAATAACTACCTATATATATGAATGTATGTACAGCCGGCAGCAAAAATTCGCGTCCATCTCATGTACTGTACTTAATATGGCTAATATAACCAGGTAGTTGCATTCTGAACCAGTTTCTATTCCAACAACATACGTAATTTACCATATGAGAACTATATCTGTCACATCTGCATTAAAATTGTATTACAACATCACTATAGCTAATACATACACTGGTGGAAATGAAGCGAACTTATGCTACCGACTGTAGGCTACACTCACAATCCAAAATATGTATCCAGGTTTGCTTCGAATAGCCTGATCGAGTATTAAGCTAGCTCAAGCAAGTATGAAACAGGATAAGCGTTGTAATTGGTTCACTAGTTTGTCAAATGATTCGAAACTTCAACAAGAACTGGATACAAATTTTGGAGTGCGACTGTACTGTATTATTTATTCACGATATTGAATGTATGTACGGTACTGTATCATTTATTATTTCAGATTGCCCTACAATTTATTTGAAATATTAGATGAGCAGTACACTGTGATCCAACCCCTTCCCTACTTTGATTACAATTGACGTGTGAAAGAAAACATTGATCTTGGTGAAGTAATTAATTAATCTCTTGTCTCCGGGGGTTTCACAGTGGCTGGTAAAATCATATGGAGTTAGTTAATTAAGTGGAGATTTTCTTGTTGGTAAATTGGAGGGTTACTGATTTCTCTAAACTATGCCATGAAACAGTTCCCCTATTAGTACCATTGAGGCCGTCTGTTGTCTGGTATAGTTAGGAGGAATCAGTAGCCTTCCAATTCACCAACAAGAGAATCTCCTCTTATGGACCTCCGTGATGTAGTCAGAAAATTGGAGGTTAGTGAGTCCTACAAACATTGCCACCACGAAACACCACCTACATTAATTAAAGGAGCTTGTTTCGTGGCATAGTCAGGAGGAATCAGAAGCCTCCAATTCCCATACACGATCACAGGGTCCCAAAGTGAAATAATTACATCACACCTCTCTGTCGAAAAAGTTAACTGACAACACAGGAGGAGGTCAGCTGTTGTTAATTAAGGGGGTAATGCAGTGTTGGCAATTCTGGAACAACTGATTCCTCCAAACTCTTCCAAGCAACAGGACACCATTATTTTTGCTGATCTGGTCCTGTTTCCTGGTATACTTTGGAGGAATTAAGGTACTCCAGTGTATGAAAAGTATAATATCCCCTTAAAAGCACACACGTCTTTATTTGTTTCTCTTAAAGGGAGATTCTCTTGTTGGTAAATTGGAAGGCTACTGATTCCTCCTAACTATACCAGAACACTGATGCCCTCAATGGTACTAATAGGGAATCTGTTTCGTGGTATAGTCAGGAGGAATCACAGACCTTCCAATTCACCAACAAGAAAATCTCCCCTTAAGCAGTTTCCATTCTGCTGAGTCCCCTTATTATAACCACCACCGTCAGACTCTTCGACATGACCCATTGACACCCCCCCCCCACCCCCTCCACCCCATTCATAGTTTCCTAGGAGTGACTGTGAGTAGTCTAGGCTATTTATTATTTGTGCATTTCGTACTGTTGTAGGAAGAGAAATAGCAGTCTGTGTTACACATATTACTGATACTGTACTATTTTTATAACGTTGCAGCTATATTATATAAACACAATTATATATTTATTAACATTTCTATACATTATTAATCACCGTTGTAGCCAAGGTTTGGTCTCGGAGCAACTGTTCCACTTTTTTTGGTCGACAAATTCCTAAGATGATTTCCAACTGGACTAATTCCTTAATAGATCATTCCGAATTGGAAGATATAACAAAAATGTGATTTCCAGTTAGACGAGTTACCACGTAGATGATTCCAAGTTAGACAATTTCCCTCGTACATTATTCTCAGTTACATTATTTCCAAAAGGTATATATAATTATTCAGTAGAGATCACTTGGTTGTATATAAAGAAAGCATATATATATATATATATATAGGTACTCGTAACCACATGTGATATACTGTATTTCTAAGCGGGAAATTTATTCCCTTTGTTTTTAAGCATTTCCTTCCTTTATTATCATATTTACATTAGTTTGTGTAAATGTTATATCCTCTCTATTTCCTTAATTTTAAGACTTTCTTGTATTTATTATCATATTCACGATAGGTTTTGTTAAACTCCCTAATGATGGGTTTACGTAGAGTCTACTGGAATGAGTCAATAGAGATAATATTGACAACTTCATCAGTTAAGGAACTCCAAATTAAAGAAGCAATATTTGTTGTCTATCGATGTGTGAGGTTTGATCACTGTGAATGTGTGTCCCTCTGGTGTCAGTCACTGGAACTGGTGTAATTATATGGTGTGGAGCAATGGAACACTGATTATGGAAGGTTTTATATAAGTAAGTAGGTCATCTCTAAGTAATCTTCATTGCACAGAATAAATACTCAAGGATTTTAAGCAGTTCGTATAACTTTGCTCAGAGAGGTTGTCAATAGGTCCTATTCATCTACGTTGGAGAGACAAAAAATGTTCTGATGGCCTGATTACCCTCTCTACCAAACAATGGACTCAAATTCCAATAATATTCTGATGTGAGGTTTATATATACCGTACTGTACATGGTTATCATAAAATCACTAGTTCGATAGAGGGGCAAAGGTCAGTATGTTATTTTCCAAGCCTGCCGTTGTTGACAGTAGTTTCGATGTGGGATTGGATGCTAAGATTAGGCTGCAATTATTTTAATAATCTTGATTGAATCCACCCCCCCCCCACCCCCACACACACCCCTCCAGTTTGCTAGTAAATTATAATATTTAGGTGACCCTCATTTCTGGTGTATGGTTGTTGGGAAATATTCAGTTATGTAAACTGAGAGTGTCCAAGTTTTCCATCAGAATGATCGTTTGTTCTTCTTGATTACAGTCATATCAATGCTTACATTATAATTTCATAATTAAGTAAGGGGAGGAAAAATATGGTAAATGTTTTTTACATTTGGTGCTTTAATATTTGGTACAACTAATCCAGTAATATTTACGATCACAACTTAATGTCAGCAAGATAGCAGCATAATAGGTCTTGTCAACGGGAGGTTCTGTGTTTTGTATCAGTGTTCATGTTTGGGTTGGCTGAGCAGCTGTAGTGTAGTTATCCAAACCTGGTGACTTGACGAAACATGATGGGCCTGACTTGAAACTGGGCATGTTGAAATTGTGGAGTTGTTGAGTGGGTCAGCTCCTGGTTGGGCTGGATACTTGAGGAATCAGTGAGTGTTGTGAGTGTGGCAGCCTGTGTACCAGTATTGACATCCTCTACTGGTGTGGTAACCTGTTGTCCAGTACTGGTAGTGTACTGGTAGAGGCGTTGAGGGGGTGAGATATAAGCCACCAAAGGCTGTCTCATCCCAACCTTAAGAGTGTCAGAGTGTTGTGTTTGAGGTTGGATGGACTGTTGTTGCTGATTAACGAAGGAGGTAGTGAGGTGTTGTTGTTGCTGCTGTGGTTGGTTCTGATGTAAGTTTGTGGTGAACTGCTGCTGCTGCTGCTGCTGAGGAGTGCTGAAGGGTCTCTGTTGATTGTTGTAGGTTTGGATGTTGTTGTTGGAGGTGGTGACGGGGTGTTTCTCAACGGTGGCCTTGAAGCCGTCCTCGGGGTGAGCGATGTAGCTGACAACACGAAGGGAACCGTCGGGGTCAACGAGGGAATATCTTCCCCGAACCAGACCGTCCTGTTGTCGGTGTTCCACTCGGCTCTGGTAATCACCTGTAGAGGGAGCCATCACCTCATATGCCCACTGGTAAGGAGCATCAGCGTACTAGTAAAGAAATAGTGATAACAAGTCAAACATTAATATATAATTATTATAACAAAGAAACAATGATAACAAGTGAAACATTAATATTTAATTATTACAACATCAAATTTATGCAGTAATTATTATAACATCAAATTTATGCAGTAATTATTATAACATCAAATTTATGCAGTAATTATTATAACATCAAATTTATAAAGTAATTATATAAATTTTAGGAGAGGAGAAATATTAGCATCAGTTCTTAATTGCCTAAGAAACTTTTGAATTTCACTGCAAATATATGTAGATGAATTGATGTTATTACAGGAATAATCATGAATATATTTGTAAGATAAATATTGTGAGTTGAGTCACTCTCTCTTGTTATTCATATAAGTTAAGTAGAAATAAAACACTCACCAAGTTGGACACAACACCGGTGCTATAAGCACTGTGAACTTTTTGTGCAGCCTCTTGGGAATATTGAGTGAGTTTTTCATGATTATGAAGGATATTATCCTTAGGTACAGCTCCTTGGAGGTTAGTAACACCAGCCCTGGAGTCAATGTGGAAGCTGGAGTCTTGACCAATCTCTGCTGTAGCCAATTGACCTTCTATATGAGTTTGAAGTTTGACCTTGTTTTCGACACGACGTGACTCTTGTGCCTGAAGGTCTGAGTCTTCAGCCTCCACCTTGACCTCCTTGGCCTGTACAGGTGTGTCATCAGCCTTCTCCTCAGCCACCTGGCTGGTTGACACACCCAACACCAGAGACACTCCCAGTAGTACTGCCAACACCTGTCAGGGAAAAATATTGGAAAAATATTATTGATAAATAACTGACAAAAGCTCAGTTTGGCTGTCAAAGACTTTAGTAAGTCTATATGTCATAAAAAGACGTGCAGTAATCAATAGTTAAAGTTTCTGTATACCTCACCTTCATATTGATGTGTGATGATATTGTTAATGGAGGACTGGAGGTGTGAGCCTGACGTGAAGCTGAATTGTTAGGTTTATATAGGTGGCCCCACAGCCCTCTGGTGGCCGCTGCTGCACACTAATCTTATATAATATTTAATTAAGCCTTGAGTGTTTGTCTGTTACTGAGTCATATCACAGAACCAGTTGGTTCGCTTCACAGGTCGATATTGGAGACATCTTGTTACACAACGCATTTCCTTGGTAACAAGTGGAAGTAATTTGGTCTCATGAATAAAGTTTGTCTCTGTTGGAAAAACTAATCTGGCATTAACCTAAGAAATGGTAATTATATCATAAAATCTGAAAGGAAAGGAACTGAATGAATGGATTTTTTATTTACGTTATTGATAAACCACTTTGATCTAAACTTATCATAAACTGATCATAAGGGAAAAACTGAATAGATGAATTATCAAGTTATTGAACATAGAATATCAAATGCCACACTGAAGGATACGAACAGCTTTACCTTAATTAATACTAAAGAAAATCATCTCTTATTTTAGTATCAGTGTAGAGGAAACCTTGGAAACTGATGAATTTAATCATATTTTCAGCACCTTGCTTCCTTCCCATGATGCTGTAAGTGAGCAAGGGATATTGTCATTACCCGCCCTGTGTTTCTGTCTGTGTGTCTGTTTGTAGGGATGTAAACCTGTGAGTGCATCCCATATTTTTCTAGGTAAACTTAACATTGCTTTGGATAATCTGTAAGGTTTGTAAAGGCAACATTTTGATTTTTTTATATTTTATTATTTTGGTCATGATACTTGAGTGGGTTATTATAGATGGTAACTTTAACAGGAATGAGTTTCACTGAGTTTTACAATATAACGTTTATTGTATACTGAACATAAGTTTTATTTACCTTTCAGTAAACAAACTACCGAAGTAGATAAATTTTTGTAAGCTCATCTTCTCTCCACTTTTCAAGGTTATCTGATGTGAGGACCTGTAATTCCAGTGGAGGGCACCAGTCTGCTTACCTCCCCTCCCTCTACACTCACAAGGTCACATCCACCTCCCACCACCACCACCACCACCACCACGCCCTTCAACGTGCCTCCTCTACACTCACACGCCCGATACCCTATATGCCTTCTCACTACCCTACCCTCCAGCCTGCCTTCTCGATACCCTACCCTCCAGCCTGCCTTCTCGATACCCTACCCTCCAGCCTGCCTTCTCACTACCCTACCCTCCAGCCTGCCTTCTCGATACCCTACCCTCCAGCCTGCCTTCTCGCTACCCTACCCTCCAGCCTGCCTTCTCACTACCCTACCCTCCAGCCTGCCTTCTCGCTACCCTACCCTCCAGCCTGCCTTCTCACTACCCTACCCTCCAGCCTGCCTTCTCACTACCCTACCCTCCAGCCTGCCTTCTCACTACCCTACCCTCCAGCCTACCTTCTCAACCTCACACAAGTCCCTTCAGGTGAGTCCTGTTATGGTCACAGTTACAAGTCAGATTCATTTTGATGTAAAAACATAGGATTAGTTTCCTGGTATTAACATTTTATTACTGTGTGAGAATATTGGTTTGGAATCAAGGGGCCACATCATTTGTTTATTATGTAAGA
>JAWQEG010003898.1:5000-10000 GCA_033782935.1 Petrolisthes cinctipes | reverse complement strand
ATAATATTGCATGGAAGTGAATTCTTGCTTTGCCTGTGGGTTAAAATTTTATGGAATGATAAAATATTCTGCTGAACTCTTCCCGGTTTCTGGACTCTGCTGGATCCCCCCCTCCCCCCCATGCACCACCCAACTCCCCTCAACCCCACCCAAAAAACTATGACCACCCCCCACCTTCACCCAACCATCAACCCCCACCCAACCATCCACCCCTAAACCCCCCAAAACCATGACCCCCCCCCCCATGCACCATCCACTCCCCTCAACCCCACCCAAAAACCATGACCACCCACCCACCTTCACCCAACCATCAACCCCTAAACCCCCCAAAACAATGACCACCCACCTGCCTGCACCCAACCAACCACCCACAACACCCCCCTTGAAAAAAAAGCTATCACCACCCACCTTATCACAACCAACCACCCCCAACCCCCCAAACCATGACCACCCACCCACCTTCACCCAACCATCAACCCCAACCCCCCCACCAAAAAAAAAAAAAAAAAAAAAAACATGACCCCCCACTTTATCACAACCCACCCCAACCCCCCAAAAAAACTATGACCACCCACCCACCTGCAGCCCCCCCCCAAACCATAACCACCCACCCACCTGCACCCCCCCACCCCAACCCCCCAAACCATGACCACCCACCAACCTGCACCCGCCCCAAAAGCTATACGTGAAGAGAAGAGGGTCCGGTCCAGCCTCACTCAGTTTGCCTCGGGCCACGGTGAGGGGAGGGTGTGCAGTTCACGGTGCCTCGTCAGTCCACCACGTGACCTTTGGCATTTCGGGTAAGGGCGGCCCAGATATATTAGCCGGGGAGCCTTTTTGTAAACAGCATCCCTGCGCCGACCAGGGAAATAATACATGTCAGGAAGTGTGTACGTGGCAACCCTCATTATTTACTGCCAATTACGGTTTATTATGGTGGTAAGATTTATGGTATATTATAGTGTGTAAGTGTGTTCAAGTGGAATATTTACAAGAAAAACGTCACTGAGTGGTTTGTTTGTTTGTTTGTGTGTTGACTATAATGGTGTTGTACTTAATCACTTGTGGCCTGGTGATGTAAATGTCAAGCTGAACAATATTCATCCAGGTAAGGCTGTTTGTGTAGTGTCATGGCCATAATGTACACTCGAGCTGGTAAATTCGAGACCACGTACTTAGATGTTTATGTCATTTGAGCTGGTAACACTGATTGGGGAGGAATCAGAGTAGGTGGAACTTAGGAGAGCGACTTAATACTATCTTTCTCTTACAATGACACCTTCCCCACACAGTGTTACCAGCTCAGATGACATAAACATCAAGGTACGTACGTGGTCGCGAATTTACGAGCTAGAGTGTACATATAACATGATGAGTAATTTAGGTATAGTTAGTTGTCTTTGTGAATTAATACGATCAATGGGGATTTCCTGTGTCATATGAAATCGTCTAACGTGATTTGTAAGATTTTATAAGTTGCTTTTGGAATATCTAGAGTTTATTTTTTTTCACTGTAGGACATCAGTACAATTCTCTCCAAGGGAAACAAACAAGCAGCCGTTGTTATGTCAAAACTGCCTAATGTTACTCTTTAATATTGATATACATATACAGTACTTAGACATCATGGAGAACTGCATCATGGAAGTGGAGTCAAATATTTTCCCAGAATCGCAAAGTGTGTAGGAGTGTACAGTTAGCGTCTTTAGTCGTGTCGTGGTTTTGTTATAAGATTAAGGGGAGATTCTCTTGTTGGTAAATTGGAAGGCTACTGATTCCTCCAAACTAAGCCACGAAACAGATCCCCTATTAGTACCTTTTGAGGGCATCTACTTTCTGGCATAGTTTGGAGGAATAAGTTGCCCACCAATTTACTGTAAAAAAAAATCTCCCTTAAAAATTTAACTCATGTAACATTATGGAAGCCGTATGATAACCGGCGATATATATCCTATAATTATACATTTAGCTGTTCGTGTTATGTCATCACCACATTTCACGACATCACTATCCACGACATCACTATCGGCGATCACTATACGTCAGGAAAACTTAGTTAGCCTCACCAAGCTTAATCAAGGGGGAAGTTTTGTGTTGGTAAATCTGGAGCAACTGAATCCTCGAAACTATTCCAAGCAACAGAACACCATTATTTTTGCTCTTGTGGTCCTGTTTCCTAGCATACTTTGGAGGAGGATTTAAGGAACTCCAATGTATGTACCCAAAACGAAGTACAGTACCACCTTATAATTAAGTACGGATCACCCAGCAGGTCTCATCAGGGTTAAAGTTGGTCCAGGCTATATTATTATTATGCACTCTGGTCTCGTCGCTTTATAAGACACGAGAGAAATTTTGACGACACTCCACAACAACAACAACAACAACAACAACAACAACAACAACAACAACAGCACCAAGAGATAATTTTATTTCCCACGGTGCCTCGGTGTAGCGGTGAACATTTTAGACTGGTTTATGGAGCAAATTGGAGCCTATGAGAAATTCCTGAGCCTAAGGTCTGTGTGGTGTGGTGTGGCGAGGCGGGGCAGAAAAAAAAAAAAAAAACTGCACTGTGGAGTAATTGAATTTTTTTTTTTTTTTTTTTTTTTTTTTATGCTGTCTCTCCTACTAACAGACACTTCCCAAAAATGGTCACCACTAACTAGAATTTTGCATTAAGGTTCAATTGCAGAGAGAATTTTGTTGAGATATTTTGACAGTGTTGCAATATTTTGACAGTGTTGCAATATTTTGACAGTGTTGCAATATTTTGACAGTGTTGCAATATTTTGACAGTGTTGCAATATTTTGACAATGTTGCGATAATTTGACAGTGTTGCGATATTTTGACAGTGTTGCAATATTTTGACAGTGTTGCAATATTTTGACAGTGTTGCGAAATTTTGACAGTGTTGCATATTTTGACTGTGATGCGATATTTTGATTCCATTGTAGTCCATGAAAATATCAGAGTTATAGATATAATTTCTTCCTAATAGGTTTATGCAATGATGATAGAGCTTCCCCGGCACATACCAAACAAAACTGCATATTTTTGTAAACAATGATTATTTTTTTTTTTTTTTGCAAGCTTAGTCACTGTAACCCCTTGTTTGTATTCATGATGTAAGCAATGCATCGTATACTATAATAATATTTTTGAAGGAGATAGTATACTTTTGGTACATTGGAGCGCCTTGATTCCTCCAAATTATGCCAGGAAACAGACAAACCCAGATGAAGGAAAACAATGGTATCCTGTTGCCTGGAATAGTTTGGAGGAGGAATCATTTGCTCCAGATATACCACCCAAAACAATGTGCTCTATACCCCCTTAAGGACCCTGTGATCGTGTGTAGAAACTGGAGGCTTCTGATTCCTCCTGACCACGCCACGAAACAACCAGCTCCTTCCATATGTAGGTGGTGTTTCGTGGCAATATTTGAAGGACTCTTATAACTCCAATTTTCTGACTACATCACAGGGTCCCTTAATGTTGATGGCAGCCCTGTGAGAGACCGGGTTGGTTCATTCCCCTGCGTGTGCATTTTTAGACATTACGAGGCTGGGGTACGAGTGTCTCTCTCTGATATGAAAACTCGTCTCACCATAAAAAAACACCATTTTTTTTTTTTTTTTTTGTGAGAAGGAAATACTGCGGACGTTTGTTGGTTTAACTTTATATATCAATTCGCCATAAAACATCTTCCTAATGAGCATCTAATAACAAGCTTCTATAATATAATAACATAGGGAATTCTGTTAACAACTTAAAGATTAATGTTGGTGTTGTGTTTCTCCCCAGGTCGAAGTGTTGTTTGTTGTTGATTTTGTAGTTGTTGCTGATGGTGTTGGTGTTGTGACTGACTGACTGACTGACTGGTTGGTTGACTCCTCCTGCACTTCATTCACATCACAAGGTAAAGTGCCATTTTGTTTATCTCATCAGGTCAAGGGACTCATGTATATTTATAAGGCTGCGTTTACTAATTAGAGTCCCAAGGTCTTCCATAGGGACCAAGCTTGGATGTTGTTAGCGAATTAGTCACTATTTACTCCACCAATCAATCTGTGTGTCATGGAACAGATCCCATTACTATGTTGCTGTTTTGTGAGACAGGTTGGAGACGTCAGCAGATTCCAATTTGCTGCCTTTTTCATAATTTATATCTGTTTAACTTTACTTTATCAGATTATTCGATTTTGGTATAGGCCTACATTGTACTATTTAATTGCGTATCTTTTCCATAGAGGCTGTTTTATTTTGAGTAATGTTTCAGCGTTATTCCTCCCCACTACTTGTTTGTACTTTACGTGTATTGTATTATTTTGGTCTTAGAGTTTTCTGTACTTTGTAATATTACCGACGTTGGACATGAGACTTGCTGAGACTTCATGATTCATCCACATCCTTTCCACCACCACCATTCACCTCTTCATTCACCGGCCGGCTCCACTTCATCTTCCACCCTCTCCTTTACCTCATCCATTATCTCATCTTCCACCCCAAACCTTATCTCATCCTCCACTTCATCTTCCACCCCAAACCTTATCTCATCCTCCACTTCATCTTCCACCCCCTCCTTTACCTCATCTTCCACCCCCTCCACCTCATCTTCCACCCCCTCCACTTCATCTTCCACCCCCTCCACTTCATCCTCCACCCCAACTTTTACCTCATCTTCCACCCCCTCCACTTCATCTTCCACCCCCTCCACTTCATCCTCCACCCCCACCTTTACCACATCTTCCACACTATCCTTCACCATCTAGCCCCTCCTTCTTACACAGGGTCAGGTCATCCCATCCTTCTGCCTCCAATCCTTCCATCCATCCTTGTCGTGCTGTCATTCATCCCGTACCCACTTACCAGCCAGCCTCCTCTCTCCTCCTTCATCATCCGTCCTCAATCCGTGTGTCCTCTCATGGTGCTCTCATCCGGTTCAGTCATGTACAGTCGGCACCATAAGTTCGCTACATTTCCACCTGTAAAAGTA
>JAWQEG010003897.1:12500-33702 GCA_033782935.1 Petrolisthes cinctipes | reverse complement strand
CCAACCAATCATTCCAAACAACCAACCAACCAACCATTCAAAACAACCAACCAACCAACCAACCATCCAACCAATCATTCCAAACAACCAACCAACCAACCAATCATTCCAAAACAACCAACCAACCAACCAACCAACCAACCAACCAACCAATCATTCCAAACAACCAACCAACCAACCAACCAACCAACCAACCAACCAATCATTCCAAACAACCAACCAACCAACCAACCAACCAACCAACCAACCAATCATTCCAAACAACCAACCAACCAACCAACCAACCAACCAATCATTCCAAACAACCAACCAACCAACCAACCAACCAATCATTCCAAACAACCAACCAACCAACCAACCAACCAATCATTCCAAACAACCAACCAACCAACCAATCATTCCTTACAACCAACCAACCAACCAACCAACCAATCATTCCAAACAACCAACCAACCAACCAACCAACCAACCACCTAACCAACCAACCAACCAACCAACCAACCATTCAACTCAAACACACAGTAACTCTCCGCATCTCAGGTGAACGTGACGGACGTGAACGACAACCCACCGTTCCTGTCGTGGCCGCAAGAGGTGTGGGTGGAGGAAAACAGCGCGCCCAGGGTGGTGGCTACCGTTACCCTTGGGGACCCCGACGACTGGCGCCAGGCCCACGGTCCGCCCTTCACCCTGGAACTTGACCCCTTGGCACCAGCACACGTGGCAGCCTCAGTCACCGTCACCCATGATCAGAGTGAGTGAGTGGATGGGTGGGTGGGTTGGGTGTGGGGTAAGTGATTGGTAGGGTTGATGGGTTGGTGGGTTGGAGAGTGTGTTTGTGGGTGAGTGGGGTTATGAGTATATGGATGGCTGGGTGAGTTGGGGAGTGTGTTTGTGGGTGAGTGAGGTGGGTGGGTTGGGGAGTGTGTTTGTGGGTGAGTGTGGTGGGTGGGTGGAGGGGAAATGAGCAGATAGGTGGGTGGAGGAGTGTGTTTGTGGGGGAATGAGTAGATGGGTGGGTGGGTGGGTGGGTGTTGAGTTATTGGTTGGGTCGATGGGTGGGTGGGTTGGGGAGTGTGTTTATGAGTGAGTGGGAGTGGATGGAGGAGTGTGTTTGTGTGTTAGTGAATTAGTGAATGAGTGTGTGAGTGAATATGGTCTCTGTAAATAAAATCAAAGAGCAGGAAAGAATTAATGCCTCGCCACCTAGCAGAGGGTGACGGCGGGCGTGGGGTGGGCGTGGTGGCTACAGTGCGCGCCTTGGACCGGGAGGAGGCGCGGGAGGTGCTGGTGCCCTTGGTGGTGACTGACGTGGGTTCTCTCAGCGCCACCGTCACCCTCACCCTCCACGTCTCAGACCTCAACGACAACCCCATGACCCCAGGAGCCAGGACGGTCATGGTACACACACTCAAGGTTGGTACACACACACACACACACACACACACACACAGACACACACACACACACTCAAGTTTAGTACACACACTCAGCTGGTACACACACACTCACTTGAGGTTGGTACACACACACACTCAAGGTTTGTGCACACACACTTAAAGACTGGTACACACACTTATTAAGGCTGGTACACACACTCATAGTTGGTACACACTCAAGGCTGGTACACACACACACACACACACACTCATAGCTGGTACATACTCAAGGCTGGTACACACACTTATTAAGGCTGGTACACACACTCATAGTTGGTACACACTCAAGGCTGGTACACACACACACACACACACACACACTCATAGCTGGTACATACACACTCTCAAGGTTGGTAATATATAAGTATGAATATAAAGATTTCCAATGTGGACGAACTCAAACTGAAGGATACATTATACTTCACCTTTGTCCAGCAGTGTGTACATAATGTGTTGGCAGCTCAATAGGTACTTAAGAGGAGAGTATACTTTTGGTTACATTGGAGCGCCTCGATTCCACCAAAATATGCCAGGAAACGAGACCAGATGAACAGTAATAATGATGAACCTGTTGCCTGGAATAGTTTGGAAGAATTAGATGGTCCAGATTTACCAACACTGTACTTCAACTTTTATTAAGGCCCCTGTGACCGTGTATGGAAATTGGAGACTTCTGATTCCTTCTGACTATGGCACCCAACAAGCTCCTTCTATATAGGTAGTGTTGTTACATGGCAATATATGAAGGACTCGTTTACCTCCAATTTGCTGACGACAACACAGGGTCCCTTAATTAAGATGTTTGCGGATTCGACAAAGGTTATAATTATTCTCTTCTTCATCTCTCAGGAACCAAGGCCAGGGGAGCCGGTGCCCTTAGGGAGAGTGTATGTGCAGGATCCAGATGACGAGGACGACGCAGCCAAGACTTACACCTGGAGACGACCCCACCCTGGCTTCTCCCTCGACACCTCCAATGGCCTCCTCACCATGGACCCCCACACGGCTGATGGCAGGTGAGTCACGGGTACCTCATTCATCTACAGATTATTATAAATACAGAGAGAAAAATAGTAGCAGCTGAAGCAATGTTTTGAAATGGACTTTGGGGTGATATTATATGAGTGAAAAACAAAACAAAAACACAGTGAAATTAAATAGACAGGTCACATGTTATCAGAGCAGAGTATATATGCATGTAATATTTAATGATGTTTATTTTTATATTTTAGTTATGAATTGGGATTCCTCGTTAACGATCTGAGTCAAGGTCAGGTCAACGTTCCAGCCAATGTGACGGTGAAGGTGAGGTCAGTGAGGTCCTATGACGTCACCCAGGCGACTCTGCTCACCCTGGAAGTCACCCCACGTCAGGTCATCACACCGGAAACAAGGGTAGGTCACTGGGGGATGTAAATAGTGATTAATCTACTGTATTTCTGGAATGGTTACCTAGAAGGGGTACATGATATTGTTTATATGATTGTGTAGTGTGAATTCGTCGTCTATGAGAATAATAATTATGTGAGTGTTGAACAATTTTATCTTTTGAGATGAATACAACCAACGATGGAGCTTGAATCAAGGTAATGGGAAGTCTTAGTCAAGTTATTCTGTCATGAAACAAATACTTATCGTTAAAGGAAATAATATTGTGTTTTCATTCATATACCAGGATGGATTTTCCTTACTACATCGTCTAGTGATAGCCTCACGGGCCTGGGTGAAGGGAGGCAGTGGTGAGGTGTTGGCTTGGCTGGATGAGGTGGAACAAGCACAGGCGGCCAAGAGAGGCGTAGGGAGGCGTGGAGAGACAGCAAAGAGAGGAGGTGATGGCAGAAACACGGAAACAGGAAGGAGGAGAGGAGAAGTAAGGGTGAGCGAGGAAATGAGGAGAGGACATGGAAGGCAGACACACATGGAGAGGAAAGACGAGGTGATGAAGAGGCAAGGTGGGACGGCTACGACAGCAGGAAATGAGCGACTGATGCTGGACAGGTCAGGGTCAAAGTCAGGGTCAGTGTTAGGTCAGGACCCGCCCAGGACCCGTGTGTGGGTAGTGGCCCCTGGTGTACGTAATCTCAACCACATCCTCCTCTACCACAGACAACAGGTAAGTTATAGTCACTGTATATTCTGACCACAACACAACTCTTAATACTCTGACCATCACACAACTCTTATTAATACTCTGACCACCCCACAACTCTTTATTAATACTCTGACCACCACACAACTCTTTATTAATATTCTGACCATCACACAACTCTTATTAATACTCTGACCATCACACAACTCTTAATAATACTCTGACCACCACACAACTCTTATTAATACTCTGACCACCACACAACTCTTATTAATACTCTGACCACAACACAACTCTTATTAATACTCTGACCACAACACAACTGTTATTAATACTCTGACCACCACACAACTCTTAATAACACAACCAACCAGACATCTCATTCATACCATGGACGACCCGTATCAATATTACAATCGAATTACGCATGGACATTGATGTGGAAAATGAAAGAGAGATAGTTAATGTTGATACAAAGTGCAATAAACTGAATCTCACTCTCTCTCTCTCTCTCTCTCTCTCTCTCTCTCTCTCTCTCTCTCTCTCTCTCTCTCTCTCTCTCTCTCTCTCTCGTCATTGCTCCTTCCTTCCCTCTGAATTACCCGTTATAACTTCTCTGTCCCTCTTTCCCTTCTCTTCCTCTTCTCCTTACCGTCTATCAACCTCATTCCACATTCATCTTTTAATTTTTTTTATATTTCCTCCTCTTTATCGCCACTTTCCGCTGACTACTCTCTATATTATCTCTCTCTCTCTCTCTCTCTCTCTCTCTCTCTCTCTCTCTCTCTCTCTCTCTCTCTCTCTCTCTCTCTCTCTCTCTCTCTCTCTCTCTCTCTCCTCCATTCAATTGAAGTTTTTTTTTTTTTGTCTTAATCGATACACAATCAGGAGTAAAGTAAGTAATATCCTCCCGTGCTTCCTCCTACAGCTGGCCGAGGCTGTAGGCGTGGGCGTGGGTGCCGTGGGCGTGTCTGGGTGTGAGGAGGGAGCGAGGGAGTGTGGGTGCTGGGCGTGGGTGGAACTGGGTGAAGGGTTCGCGGTGGTAGACGCCAACCTAACAGCCATAGTGGGTCCCAGAGTTGTGGTGAGACGCAGGTGTGACTGTCATGCCCCCACACCTGTCCAGCCCAACACCTGCCGTCCTGACACCTGCCTCAATGGTGGTCGATGCGTCCCTACACTTTTGGGCACCAGGTCAGTAGAGCAGGCACGTGTTTCACCCCAGATTAAGGTGGTAATACACTTTTGGTTCATTGGAGTGCCTCGATTCCTCCAAAGTATGCCAGGAAACAGGACCAGATGAACAAAAATAATGGTGTTCTGTTGCTTGGAATAGTTTGGAAGAATCAGTTGCTCCAGATTTGCCAACATTGTACTTCCCCCTTAAGGACCCTGTGATCGTTTATAAAAAATTGGATGCTTCTGATTCCTCCTGTCCATGCCACGAAACAAGCTCCTTCCATATAGGTGTGTGTGTTTCGTGGCAATATTTGAAGGACTCGTTTATCTCCAATTATCTGACTACATCACAGGGTCCCTTAACATTCTATTGTTTTGTTTCCTTCCCGTTTAGTTTTTTTTTCTGTATTGTTCTTTTTATTGTGAATTAATGTTGATGGGACCATGTGGTTTGGCAGTAGGATATTATTATTGTCTTGATTCATTTGTCATAATTCGAACTTTAATAGGATTGTCAAGAAGGATTAATGTATTTACTGAGATGTGTGTTTTATGATAAGGTGTGTGTGTTGTTCCTGTAGGTGTATATGTCCGTACAACACCTGGGGCTCCCGCTGTAAGGTCATCAGTCGTCACTTCGAGGGAGGCGGTGAGGGGCGTGGCGAAGACCCTGGGGGCGGGTGGGTGTGGCTACCTGCTCTGCCCTCCTGTGCCGAGGTCCACCTGAGCCTGGAGATACTGACGCTGGCCCAAGACGCCCTCATTCTCTACTCCGGCCCTCAGCGCCTTCCTCAGCGCCTTCTGCAGGATACAAAGAGTCAGCTGAGCAACACAGGAGACGCGGCAACATCCGCACCTCCCACTGAAGGACAAGACGAAGCGAGACAATCTTCTGCTGACGAAGATGACATGACGCCAGACGCCAGCAGCCTGAAGGAGGGGGGGAGGGTGTCTGACGGAGGCAGTGACGTGGTGTTGGTGGAGTTGAGGGCTGGGCGACCCTTCCTCCTGTTGGACCTCGGGGGCGGGGCCGTCACCCTCGCCCTCAACGCCTCCTACTCCCTCGCCGACAACACCTGGCACAGAATAGACCTCATCTGGAAGGACGAAGTGAGTCATGGCTATGCTGTGTGTGTGTGTGTATGTGTGTGTGTGTGTGTGTGTGTGTGTGTGTGTGTGTGTGTGTGTGTGTGTGTGTGTGTGTGTGTGTCAATTAATTCTATGCCAATCCTCTTCCCACTTCAGCTAGTGGAGATGATCGTGGACTTGTGTTCTGGGGAGAGTCAGGACGCGAGGCTTTCAGAGGACCCCACCACCTCCTCCACCAATACCACCTACCTCCCTGACGCCCACACCTGCAGGGGCGCCGCCAGACTGCCTGGGACCGCCCACACCCATACCAGAGCCGCCCACACCCATACCAGAGCTACCCATAGTCACACCAGGGCCACCCATAGTCACATCAGGGCCACCCATGCTCACTCCTGGGCAGCCCATACACTGAAGACCTCCCACACACACACAGGAACAGCCCACACACACCCAGGAACTGCCCACACACACCCTGGAGCTGCCCACACCCACCCTGAGGCCGCCCACATCCTGAATAGTGGGCGTCCATTGCAGTTGGGCGGCGTGGCTCATCCGGTACTGGTTGACGCCCCACACGGCCCCTCCACGCCCCTCAAACTCGTCCCCTTCACCGGCTGCGTCAGGAACCTCAGAGTGAACAGAGAGGTGAGAGTGTACCGTGCATTGTTTCCGTCTGTACACATCCCTCTCTATTGTTTAATCGTTACACTGTCAGATGATTCACACAGACACGTGGGTTGGGTTTGACAGGTCAGTTAATAGAGTGTACAAAAACCAATGAGAATGATGAAAACAAATCCATATTGGAACTCCAGAATATAGTTCAGTTACAATGTTTGGTTCACTACTCTTTTCTCCAACACTTCTAAAATTTTACATCATCTCAGCAGCAGGGAACGAGATAGACGAACCTGGATTTTTTCTTACGTAACTATATTGTATAATTGGTGGGTATGATATTTTTTTAATGTATGCTGTCAGGTGAAAGGACCGACAGTATATTGAAATGCTTTAATGGATGTGCTGTTGATTGAGTTGCTCGTACATTTTACAAAAAACAAATTTGTTATTATACTGTTTTTGTCGTGCAAATAATTATGCAATCAATCAATATTTTTCTGCACAATTATGAGTCATTCAAATAGTGTGTGAAACGAGTTTTTGATGCCAACTTTACAGAGAAGCAAAAAAAGGTGCGTGTATTTGTGTGTGTGTTGTATATAGAGAAAAAGAGAGAGAAGTACACTAGTGACATAGAGAAAGATTATATAAACAGGTAGTGAGAAATTGACATTGTAAAAAGAGACAAAATTAATATATATCACGATACTAACACTCACTACCTGTCTTCCTTCCTTCCTTCCTTCCTTCCTTCCTTCCATCCTTCCTTCCTTCCTTCCATCCTTCCTTCCATCCTTCCTTCCTTCCTACTTCTTTCATCCTTCCTCCTTCCATCCTTCCTTCCATCCTTCCTTCCTTCCTTCCTACTTCTTCCTTCCTTCCTTCCTTCCATCCATCCTTCCTTCCTTCCATCCTTCCTACCTTCTTTCCATCCTTCCTTCCTTCCATCCTTCCTTCCTTCCTTCCTTCCTTCCTTCCTTCCTTCCTTCCTTCCTTCCATCCTTCCTACCTTCTTTCCATTTTTCCTTCCTTCCATCCTTCCTACCTCTTCCATTCTTCCTTCCTTCCATCCTTCCTTCCTTCCTTCCTACCATCCTTCCTACCTTCTTTCCATCCTTCCCTCCTTCCTACCTTCTTTCCATCCTTCCTTCCTTCCTACTTCTTCCATCCTTCCTCCTTCCATCTTTCCTTATTGCCTTCCTTCCTTCCTTCCTTCCTGGTGGTGGTGGTGAAGGTGTTAGACTTGGGGGAGAACCTACTCAGCAAACACAGCTCTCCAGGGTGTCCATCTGCTGACTGTCTCCATGCAGGCCTCAGCTGTGGTCTCCATGCCAGGTCAGTCAGTCAATTAGGCACGAGTATCGACTAACATTTTTTAGTTTCGTGTCGTGGGTATCTGTAGTGAACATCAGAGAAAATATAAACTTACTAGAAATATACTTTGTAAATAGTTTTGATAATATGTATATTTTTATTCTGGTTCAATCAGCATGTGTTGTGGTATTCTTGTTTGACCTAACCAAGGCTATATTAAACTCTATTAATTACGATCTATCTATTTAAAAAGGACACAACACAGTACTAATTAGACCTTACCTAATATTGTATAGAATCAAATCTTGTATATAATTTGTATTCCCATCCTCTCTAATCCTAATTCACCCATGTTGTCGCCAGATGTCGTGGTGGTGGTGCCGGTGAGCTGCGGTGTGAGTGTGAGGGAGGTTGGTGGGGTGGAGGAGGGGGTCAGTGCTCTACTCCCACCATCCCTGCTACCTTCCTTCTCAATAGCTATGTCAGGCTGGCCCTCTCCTTCACCCCTCTAGGCTACACCACCACCCTCACTCTCAGGTAAGTAAGGGTTGGTTGGTTGGTTGGTAGGGTATCTGGGTACTTGGTTGGTTGGTTGGTTGGTTGGTAGGGTATCTGGGTATTTGGTTGGGTGGTTGGTTGGTTGGTTGGATTGTAGGTTTGTTTGTTGGTTGGTTGGTTGGCTGTCTGGTTGGTAGGGTATCTGGGTACTTGGTTGGGTGGTTGGTTGGATTGTAGGTTTGTTTGTTTGTTTGTTGGTTGGTTGGTAGGGTATCTGGGTACTTGGTTGGTTGCTTGGTTGCTTGGTTGGATTGTAGGTTTGTTTGTTTGTGGGTTGGTTGGTTGGATATCAGGGTGCTTGGTTGGTTGAATGGTCTGTATTAGTCATTACATATAAGAGAAGTATAAGTTGCCTGTATTTGTCATTACACATAAAAGAAGTAAGTTCCCTCTATGTGCCAATAAGAAATAAAGAGGTTGTTTGTATTTTCCAGATTCCGTACGAGGATGGGTGGAGGTCAGCTGGTGTCGTTGTCATCTGAGCAGGAGAGGGACCACTTGGCTCTTTTACTGGTCAACTCTCGCCTCTGTCTCTTCCTCCAGTTACACCCCGACCCCGTCACCTCACTCTGCCTCACTCACGCCCAGGTCACGGACGGACAGTGGCATTCCGTCTCGGCTGTCAGGTCAGTGGAAAATAATATATCAAGTAACCATCGAATAAAAATGTTTATATCTTAACGTATTCTATCCATAACATACTGGAACGAACACCTGATGATTTTTATATGTCGTAAGACATACCCTATGGAATGACTTTTTAATTGGGAAATACGAGGTGATCATGGGCAGTCTCGAGACCCCCACACCACCACCAAACAAACCAACAAACACACACACACACACACACACACATACTTTCTCGAACCCCTATGAAAAAATCAGTAACAGAAGCTTCCTCGAACCTCTGAATTAATCAGTATAGTAGGTCCGTGGACTCGTGTGTGTGATGTAATCTTTTACTGGCAATATCGCTAATGTAGTTTCATCAAAGGTATGATAATATGGTGGGTCAAGGATATAAGCTGACGTTAGGAAAGTCTAGGGATTAATGGAAAGATAGTGGAAGAGAGATAGGTGAAGTGAGGTGGGAATGAGAGAGGTGTGGTTAGGTGAGATGAGGTAGGAAAGTTAGGGGAAGTGAGGTGGGAAGGAGAGAGGTGTGGTTAAGAGAGGTGAGGTAGGAAATAGAGGGCAGGAAAGTTAGGTGAAGTGAGGTGGGAATGAGAGAGGTGTGGTTAGGTGAGATGAGGTAGGAACTAGAGAGGTGTGGTGAGGTGAGGAGAGGAGAGGTGAAGCAAAGAGAAGAGTATCGGGTATACAGCTTTTACTGACTGTAAATTATAATGATAGAGAAACCATAACTGTAAATTATAATAAAACAGATACCTTGTATAACTAAAACAAAATAGAATAAAACAGATACCTTGTAATAACTAAAAAATTATTATAAAACAGATACCTTGTAATAACCAAAAAAATATTATAAAACAGATACAGGTACCTTGTAATAACTAAACAAATTAATAAAACAGATACCTTGTAATAACTAAGTAACTAAGATAATGAATGTGTTGTGTGTTGGCCTTTTTCCTCTTCAGACAAGGCAGCGCAACCTTCCTGGAGGTGGACGATGGTGACGGTGACCTGTACAACTCTTCTGTCACTCTGGAGGGGCGGCGTCTCATGCAGGTGGATGGAGAGCAGGGCGTACAGCTGGGGGGCACCTCGTCTCTCCTTCTGCAGCAGTCACCACCTCTACAGTACTTCGATGGTGAGTGGTGATGGTGGTGGTGATGGTGGTGATGGTGGTGGTGATGATGGTGGTGGTGGTGGTGGTCGTGGTGGTGGTGATGGTGATGGTGGTGGTGATGGTGGTGATGATGGTGGTGATGGTGATGGTGGTGGTGATGGTGGTGATGATGGTGGTGGTGGTGGTGGTGATGGTGGTGATGGTGGTGGTGGTGATGGTGGTGGTGATGGTGATGGTAATGGTGATGGTGGTGGTGATGGTGGTGATGGTGGTGGTGGTGATGGTGGTGATGGTGATGATGGTGGTGATGGTGGTGGTGGTTGTGGTTGTTTATATATGTATAGTTGTGTTGTGCCCGTGATTTCAAGGGTATAATGTTGTCAGTGTATTAATAATAATCTACAAAGTGATAATATAATGTACACTCGCTATCCAAAATATGTATCCAGGCTTGCTTCGAATAGCCTGATCGAGTAATTAGCGAGTTCAAGCAAATATGAAGCAGGATAAGCGTTGTAATTGGTTCACTAGTATGTCAAATTATTAGAAACTTCAACAAGACCTGTACACAAATTTTGGATTGCGAGAGTACACGAATCTTAGACGACCTTATTAGTGATACGTTCTTTGAAAAAAAAAAATAATAATTAAATGTTGGCTCTGAATTCACTGATATGATAATTTGTTGGGTGGGGGAAATGATAATACCAGGCGATTCGAAGCTTTCTGCTCCTCACACTCTTGTCAGAAATTATGTATCACGAGTGTACATGGGTTACAACTTACATGGGTACTTCGATGACATAAACACATAGATGACACACAGGTTAACCAAAGTCGGTGATCATTTAAATAGACAATGTTTTGGACGACGCATGTATAAGGGAGGGGGGGGGAGGGGATGACTGTCTAACAAACAAACTACCGAACTAACAAACTAAACTGCCTAACAAACTAACAAACTATAGGTGAATTAACTAACAAACTAACTATAGGTGAACTAACTAACTTATCTAACAAACTAACTATCAAACAAACTAACTATCAAACAAACTAACTATCAAACAAACTAACTATCAAACAAACTAACTATCAAACAAACTAACTAACAAAATAAACTGCCTAACAAACTAACTACCTAAACTGCCTAACAATCAAAACAAACAAACGAACTAACTAACTACAGGTGACCTCATTTGACAGGGTGCATAGATGACGTTCGTATAGGGGGTCGCCGTGTCCCCTTGCCCCCTGCCACCAACGCTACTCACTGGGGAGGGGCGCTGGAGTGGCAGGGGGTGGAGGCTGGGTGTGTCGCTCCCTCTGCCTGCACCAATCTCACCTGTCCTCCACCCCTCACCTGTACGGATACCTGGAGAGACCACACCTGCTCGTGAGTCATGGGATGGATGGATGGATGGATGGATGGATGGATGGATGGATGGATGGATGGATGGATGGATGGATGGATGGATGGATGGATGGATGGATGGATGGATGGATGGTTGTGTTGTGGTGGGAAGGATGGATAGATTTTGTGTGTTTATTTGTGTGTGTGTGTGTGTGTGTGTATGAGTGTCTGAAGTTACGATTGAGTCATGACCCAAACATATAATTATGATGAATATTGGTGAACTCACATGGGTTTATACATCAGAGTGAGGCCCTACTGTATAATATTCTCTATGTTGTGTTGTGTTGTGTTGTTACAGGTGTGGTGAAGGCTGGGTACTAGACAGACAGCAGGGGACGTGTGAGGAGGAGGACCAGTGTGTGTGGCAACCCTGTCTTAACGGTGGCTCCTGCCTTCACAACCACCACGGTATAAACAAACACATCGTCCCTCAACACACCTTCCCTCATCATGAACTTACAATTTCAGAGTGATACGTTCTTTGAAAAAAAAAAAAAAAAAAAAAAAAAAAAAATAATAATAATAATAATAATAATAATTAAATGTTGGCTCTAAATTCACTGATATGATAATTTGTTAATACTTTGTAATGCCCTAAAAATTGCTTATTATTCTTTAAAATGTACACACAGTCTTTAAATGAGCATGAGGTAGTGTTGACGAATGTATTATTTTCCAGGTGGTGGGTACATGTGTGTGTGTCCAAGTGGGTTTAGTGGAGTTCATTGTCGCCTGCCTGACGTAGGGGACACCTCACTTAAGATTTCCCTGGGGGCCTTGGTGGCTATCCTGGTCTGGTGTGCCTTCCTTCTGCGTGAGTCTTACCGTTACATCAGTACTTATATAGAAAAAGGGAATTAATTGTACAGCCGGCAGTATATATTCGCATCCATCTCATGTACTTAATTAATAATGGTAATATAACCAGGTAGTTGCATTCTAAACCAGTCTTTATTCCAACAACATACGTAATTTACCATATTATGAGAACTGTATCTGTCATCTCTGTATTAAAATAGTATTACAACATCACTATAGTTAATACATACGTTGGTGGAAATGAAGTGAACTTATGCTGCCGACTGTACTGTACCTTCCCTTCCCAGTGAGTGAGTGAAGATGAATGATGGTTGAAGGAAGGTAATACGTTGGGGGTAAATTTGATGCGAGTTAATTAATGATTCCTCCAAAGATTCAATTCAGTAGAAGTGCTCAATTAATTATTAAACCATTCGTATCAAAATATTCATCTCTATCACCATAATTCTCAATAACAACAGCAACATCATCATCATCATCATCATCATAAGCATCATAAACTAACATTACCTTACTATATCATTCTCATCAACAGTTTCATCCTTGTCATTATAATTCTCAATAAAAACATCAACATCATAAGCATCATCATGAATTAAATAAACAAAACTTTATCACATTCATAAGCATCATCAAGAATTAAATAAACAATACCTTATCATATGGTGTCTCAGTGTTGGTGTGTGCCTTCCTGCTACACCAACACCACAAACGATCTGGGATGAGGAGGAGCGACACAGCGACCGAGAACAAGGGAGGAGGGGGTACGGGAAAGGGAGAGCCGCCCCCTCCACCCTGCGCCCACACGCCCAACCTACTCCAGCTCCAGCTACTCCACCCGCCCACTGCCAATGGTCGCACGCCCTCAGCCACCAACCCTAACATTGCAGGTGAGGACAGATGATGATGTGGAAATATTCACCAACACTTCCTTCACGCTCTGTGTTTCTTAATTAAGGAGATATTCTATTGTTGGTAAATTAGGAGGTCTTTGATTCCTCCTAACTATGCCAGAAAACAATGCTTTCAATGGTACTAATAGGGGATCTGTTGTTTGTTTCATGGTATTGTTAAGAGGAATCAGAAGCCATGCAATTCACCAACAAAAGAATCTCACCTTAATCTGTAAACATGATGGTTGTGATAAAGAATTGGGTGTATACATTACGACCTTCTTCACCCACTGTGTTTATAACTACGAATATATGATGACTGTGATATAGAATGGCGTGTATACATTACCTACCTCACCCACTGTGTTTATAACTAAGAAAACATGATAGTTGTGATACTGAACTGCGTGATTACATTGCTTAGTTCAACGCTCTGTGTTTATTAATTTGAAAACACGACGGTGGTGATATTAGAACTGTGTGTATACATTGTCCATAAGAGATAATATTAATAGTCTCACCTTGAGTACATTGTTACAGACGTTGATGTTCTACAAGTGGAGGTGGCATCAGTGAGCAGCAGTGTGGAAGGTCGTGAGTACTGTTGTAGCAGCAGACAACAACAACAACAACAACAGCGAGGAGGTGGAGGCGTGGGGCAGCAACAACAACAACAACAACAGAGAGGAGGTGGAGGCGTGGGGCAGCAACAACAACAACAGCAGCAGGAGCAACAGGGCGACGGTGGTGCCACTCCAGGCTACGGTGACGACCTACGGAACTACTGCTATGAGGGTGAAGGTTCCTCCCCAGGCTCACTTTCTTCATGTGAGCCAACTTCTAGTACATATAATATATCATGTCTATGTATAAATGAATAAATATTGTAGCCAAAAAAACAAACCAATTTTCACCCCAAAGTTTCATGTGTATTTTCCTTAGAGTTTATAAACATGTGGGTCAGGCAATTCCTCCTCAGTTTACATATAAGCAACATTTACTTGCCAAAACAATATGATGCTTTAAAAACATTATATAATTTATGTTGGTGAAGTTGTTACAGCTGTGTTGGCAGGTTCCTAGCAGCTGAGAGTTTAAGCCAAATCTA
Source organism: Petrolisthes cinctipes (assembly GCA_033782935.1). Classification (NCBI taxonomy): domain Eukaryota; kingdom Metazoa; phylum Arthropoda; class Malacostraca; order Decapoda; family Porcellanidae; genus Petrolisthes; species Petrolisthes cinctipes. Next base: position 19,423 of record JAWQEG010003897.1, on the reverse strand, counting down.
ATCAGTTCATCTGCACTTTTATACCAAGTCAGTCAGAAAGAAACACAAATATTATGGCATCATAAATCTTGGACCCCAAACATACCACACACATACAAACATATATGCACACATACATTCATACACATACACATACGTACATACATGTACACATACATGCATCCGATGATACATACATACATAGACACATACGTTCATACATATTTACATTTATACATACATACTTGCATACACATATACGTTCATACATACACATATACAAACATATAAGCACACATACATACACATATACAAACATATAAACACATACAGTACACACACAAGTAAATACATACATACATACATACATACATATATACATACATACATATAACTGTGTGTGTGTGTGTATGTGTGTGTATGCAGGTCTGGAGAGTTGTAGCGGCAGTAGCAAGTTCCTCGGAGGGTTCAGAGAGGTGGCCCACATGTTGGAGTCCTGACACACGACCCCCAGCCCTCACTCCACCCCAACCCCACGACCCACACCACCACCACCACCACCACCACCCCTACCCCTCACCTCTGTTACCCTCCTCACGCCGCCCTCCTCACCACCACTGTCCTCCCTCACCGTGCCCACCACCACCACCACCACCACTACTAGATCTGAGAGGTGAAGATGGGTCGACGTATCTACAACCCAAGCTAGGTAAGTACTATGGTATGTCTCTCAAAGTATAGTTATGGATATAAGAATTAAACACATCTGAAACTGGGGCCATTCACTGACCATAGGGTAGTGCTTGATATTTTTTGGGTATCGATAATAATAGTTTTGGTGACTAAACAATAATAACAGGGACTGAGAATACGAGTAATAATAGTTTTAGTGATTGAGAATAATAACAGAGACTGAAATTAATAATAGTTTTGGTGACTAAAAATTAATAACAGTGACTGAGAATATGAGTAATAATAGTTTTGGTGACTGTAGTTTGTCCCTGTTGTCTAATTCGTCTAGGTGTGAGGGGGAGGCGGTGAGGAGGAGCTGCCTGGTGGTGGTGGTGGTGGTGGTGGTGGTAGGGGTGAGAGTGAGGCAGCACGTAGGGGCGTCTACACCAGGATACAGAGGGCGTTGGGGGATCACCTGCATAATATTGAAGAGTGTCTGTGTGGAGTTGGTGGCGATAAGGACCTGGGACAAAGAGGAAATGATCCGGTAAGGTACAAGTACCTTTCTCTTGGTGTGAAAAAGGGTGCGGTCAGATTTATGATTACTCTTTTGTTGGTGAATTGGAAGGTCTGATTCCTCCAAACTATGCCACGAAACAGATCCCCTATTTGTGTGCCACTGAGGGGGTCTGTTTTTTGGTATAGTTAGGAGGAATCAGTAGCCTTCCAATTTACGAACAAGAGCATCTCCCCTTAACTAAGAGAGAAGTAGGATATTTTACAGAACTTTGCAACTTTACTGCTTTCCTTTATAATGGAATATAGCTATGAACATCAAATTATAATCTTGAATTATATGTGCCTCGTGCGACAACATAGCTACGTGCTTCGACCCTTCTAACACATACATACAACTTGGACTTTGCTCTTTACCCGACAGTGATGGTGAGACTTTGGACACCATACAGGACATCAGACACACCTGTACTACTTCTCACTCGTGACACAATTCTACTGAGGGTGAAGCTTTGAGGGGGTGACAGTGGCCAGGTCAGGAGGAAGACGTTCACTGTTGTGTTGACTAGTATTGTTGATGCAGGTATGTATCGTATTGTCTCTAGTCTGTTTTGCTTGTTGTGTATACCTATAGCTTTCTGTCTCTCTATTTATCCATCCATTTATCTAACTCAATCTCTCTATCTTTTTATCTATTCATCTGTCATTCTGTCTTAAGTTGTATGAGTAGGGCGAAAGAGAGAGGGGGCTGGGATGCAAAACTATAGGATTGAAAGAGGGAGGGGGTTGCAAGAATAAAACAGAAAGGGAGGGAGAGAGGGAGAGGGGGGGGGGGCTGGGATGCAAAACTATAGGAGAGAAAGAGGGAGGGGGATGCAAGAATAAAGCAGAAAGGGAGGGAAAGAGAGAGAGAGAGGGGGGGGGGGCTGGGATGCAAAACTATAGGATTGAAAGAGGGAGGGGGGTTGCAAGAATAAAGCAGAAAGGGAGGGAGAGAGGGGGCTGGGATGCAAAACTATAGGAGAAAAAGAGGGAGGGGGGGGGATGCAAGAATAAAGTAGAAAGCATGAAAACTAATGACTATCTACCACTGTCTGTCTCCTTCAACACACAACAGGTGAAGGACGGGTGACGCTCTCCCTGGGAACACTTGCTGGATTTGTTTTATACTTGGAGTTGTTGACACCATCCACTGCCACCCCCTTCGTCTATTCCCTGCCATGCACTGCCTCTCTTCCTATGCAGCCCCAGCCAGTCAGCCACTCAGCCACTCCACCTGCACAGCTTCTACCACGACCACCACTACCACTATACCACCTCCTCCACCGTCACCCACTACCACCACCACCACCACCACTTTCCCTCGCTTCCCTCCCGACCAGCTATGTTCAGTCAGCTTCAGAAGTCTTCTAGAAATGCGCCCCACCTCTGGACACGAAGAACGAACGAACGAACGAACGAACGAACTTGAGCAGCTGACTGTACATACATACATACATACTTCTTCACTCCTCGTCTGTCTGGTCCTCACATGATACTCTAATAATCCAAGGCAGATTTTTTTTTTTTTTTTTTTTTTTTTTTTATCTACTGAGATTTTTTTTCCACAGACTTTGGTTGATATCGCTCGTTGACTTGTAACTATATAAATATATTTTCATGTTGTTAAAGAAGAAGGTGATGATGATGAAGATGAAAATAAAGGAAGGAGAAAGTGTAATTATAGTGTTTGTTTATATCCATGTTATAGTGAAGGTTGTACTGGTTGTGTTGGTGATTATAACTAAAGGTAAATGGGTACTATTGTGTGTGTGTGTGTGTGTGTGTGTGTGTGTGTGTGTGTGTGTGTGTGTGTGTGTGTGTGGCAGGGGCGAGGCAGGGTGTGGTCAGGGAGAGAGAGAGAGAGAGAGAGAGTATGGCAGGGGTAGGGTAGGGGTATGTAAGGCTTGGTGTGGTCAGGGGGGGAGAGAGAGAGAGAGAGAGAGAGAGAGAGAGAGAGAGAGAGAGAGAGAGAGAGAGAGTATGGCAGGGGTAGGGTAGTGGGTATGTAAGGCTTGGTGTGGCAGGGGCGAGGCAACACCAGACAGTAGTGGGTTAGGGGGCCTTGGTGCCAGTCACATGCCCACCTCGTCTTTCGTGCCCACAGCAGTATTACACGTGCACTCCATTACACGTGCACCAGTCTTCACCATTACACGTGCACTCCATTACACGTGCATCAGTCTTCACCATTACACGTGCACCAGTCTTCACCATTACACGTGCACTCCATTACACGTGCATCAGTCTGAACAACTCCACGTGCATCAGTCTTCACCATTACACGTGCATCAGTCTGAACAACTCCACGTGCATCAGTCTTCACCATTACACGTGCATCAGTCTGAACAATTACACGTGCACCAGTCTTCACCATTACACGTGCATCAGTCTGAACAATTACACGTGCACCAGTCTTCACCATTACACGTGCACCAGTCTGAACAATTACAAGTGCACCAGTCTTAACAATTACACGTGCACCAGTCTTAACAATTACACGTGCACTCACCACACTAATCTTCACAAGAGATCGTGCACAATTCTTGACGTGCACCAGTTTTCACAAATATACGTGCACTGATCTTTACAAATACACGTGCACAAACCAGTCTTCACAATAACACGTGCACCACCACATCACTTATTCACCATTACACGTGCGCTAATCTTCACAAAAAAAAAAAAAAAACACACACACACACACACACACACACACACACACACACCAATCTTTACAAACATCGACTGCGGCGTTATGAAATTCGAGATCCAGAACTTAAGAAAAACAAACAACAACAACAACAACAACAATAATAATAATAATAATAATAATAATAATAATAATAATAATAATAAAAATTTAAACGTGCAATCAAATAAACAAAACGCAGTGCAGTGAATTGAAAAACTTATAGTGAAAGTGAAAATCCAAAAAAACTACTACAAGGAAGTAATCAAAATCGTATTGAAAAAAAAAAAGTTAGTATTTTTTTTTTTTTAGCAATGATCTGAAAACCCATGGCAATAACATCAAAACCTATAAAAATGCCAAGTTACATATTATTCTGGTGTAATTAAAAGTATGAGTACCAAGAATCATACCGCTACTCACACTGTCATCCTCATAACTTAATAGAAAAAAGAAAGACAAAATAAGTAAGATAAAATAGAAAAAAGTAAAAAAAAAAAGTAAGAAAAAAAAAGTTAATTTTGACACGTAAACATTTCCTGGTGACTGGACGTAATTTTTTTTTTTAAGTTTTTTATTTACCTTTAGTACAAATCCCAATATTGGACTCTGGGGAACGTTGCCGCTAAAGGCCATGAAGTTATGCATTCTTAAAAAAATATATATATAGTTTTCCCGGGTATGATGCCTCGGGGGGGACTGAATAATATTGAAAACACAAAAATAATAATTCATGTTCAAGACGCCATCCACACGTGAGTTAACCCATGCAGACTGAGAGGGTCAACTAACTAACTAATGGGATCGATGGACATTACACAAACAGCAACAACATGAAACAACAACAACCACAACCACAACAACGTGACGAGTGTAACATGAAGAAGAGACCAAACATAACAAGCATGATGGCTGTAATGACCAAAGATATAGTATGGTTTAATGACAGACGACAATAATAATAATAATAATAATAACTATAAACCACAACAACAACAACAACAACGACGACCAACCAACCAACCAACCAACCAAGAGGGAGTACAAGGGTAAACTCTAAAATCTAGGCGAGGCAGGATGCAGACAGCTTACGCCAGAATTGTGCATGACCGTCACCTGCAGAGGACACAGAGGGGGTCAGGTGAGGTGGACGGTAGGAAGCCAGCTGCCACCTTCGCCACCGTTGTCAAGGATCTGTGTCGTCGCCTCATTGCCTTCCTCTTCACGCAGGTACTGTATTTTATGTGTGTGTGTGTGTGTGTGTGTGTGTGTGTGTGTGTGTGTGTGTGTGTGTGTGTGTGTGTGTGTGTGTGTGAGAGAGAGAAAGAGAGGAAATAATTTTGTTTGTGTGTACGTGTATGGGAGTGGGCGTGGTGCGGTGTTCATCAATTTGTGTTTGCTTGCATGCATTCGTTATATATCTATATATGTGTGTATGTACCACAGAAAGAAAGAGCTGAACATAAAGTTAACCACATTACTGAAAGAATTAGATAGACCTACAGATCTGCATATCAAGGCATAACAACACTTGTGAGAATCTGACTGACCCCTGAGTGTTGTTGTTGTTGATGTTGTGGGGCGTGACACAGGTGGGCGTGTGTGGACTGGTGGTGGCCTACAACATCCTGGGAGCCTTCATCTTCAGGGCCGTCGAGGGCAAGTTTGGCGACCCGACCCCTGAGCAAACGGCCAGCCACCTTCGGGAGGAGATGGTGGGGCGCCTCTGGAACGTGACCATCAAACTTAATATCCTGGAGGAGGGGCTGTGGCGGCAGGAGGTGGTAGGGGCCCTCGAAGACTTCCAGAAGAGTGTGGTGCCCCTGGTCAAGACTCGGGGGTACCGTGGTGTGCTGCCCCTCGAAGCCTGGTCCTTCAGTGCTGCCCTCATGTACTCCCTCAGCGTCTACACCACCATAGGTTAGTTCTTTTCCTCCTCCACGTCGTCGTTGTCTTCTCTTTGATTTTGGTTCGTTCCTTTTGTTATTTTAGTTATTGTTTTGCTTTTGTTATCATTGACATTGGTGTATTTTTGTTGTTGGTTTATTGTAAAGGGATTAGTTTGCATTATTGTTAACGAAGGAAACATAAGCAAGTGAAAGGACAAACAGTCAATGAAATGAAAGGGAGTGAGTGGCTCGGGTCGAAAGAGGTGCCAAAAACTTTAAGGTACTGTCCACATCACATCAACGCAAACAATAAATACCCCCTGCAAGGATCCTTAGAGATAATGCTTGTTTGTCTTAGAACACCAACTACACCTCAGCCTAATTGACGAGTTCTCTCCCCCCGCCACCCACGACGCCAAACAAACACACACACACACACACACACACATCTCATTACAATATTGTCTCTCTTGTAACATGATCATAGAGCTATTACACTTACTGAATAAATTAAATATTCTTGGGAAGCAAAATTAAAGGGGCTATCTATGACTACACAGGCCCCTTAATATATATATATATATATGTGTGTGTGTGTGTGTGTGTGTGTGTGTGTGTGTGTGTGTGTGTGTGTGTGTGTGTGTGTGTGTGTGTGTGTGTGTGTGTGTGTGTGTGTGTGTGTGTGTGTGTGTGTGTGTGTGTGTGTGTGTGTGTGTGTGTGTGTGTGTGTGTGTGTGTGTGTGTGTGTGTGTGTGTTGACAAGACCACCCAATGTACTGTACGTCAGGTAGTGTTTCTGTCAAGCAGGTCTTTCTCACAAGCTACAAGCACAGCCCCAGGTAAAGTAATATCCTGACTACACATTGTACTCCTGGCTGCCTGCACCTTTTACCACGAGAGACAATTGTGTTGGTGTGAATAAATTTCCTCTCTCTCATTCTTGTCAAACGGGGAAAGGTCATCATATCCCTCACACACACACACACACACTAGTAGGTCATTCCTCGATACTTCCACATTCCCACCATCACCCCAGCCACCCTTAACAAAACAAAACATAATCCACTTAATCCACGAAACAAAATATGTACCTCCTTTTCTGGACTTACCCCCAACCGTGGAATCAATAACTCCTA
>JAWQEG010003896.1:0-169985 GCA_033782935.1 Petrolisthes cinctipes | reverse complement strand
ACCGTTGTTGGAAGTAGTGTTGAGTTTAACCTTAATAATACTATATATTGGCCTCACAAGTGTTATATTGAAACACAATAAATATAATATTCCATTATTCCTATAGTCGTATATTGTACTACCATACATAATACATAATACATAATGATTCCTTCTAACTATATCAGAAAATATATGTCCTTAATGGTACTAATAGGGGATCTGTTTCGTGACATAGTATTACAGGAATCACACACCAAGAAAATCACCAACCAAAATAATAATCTCCACAAACATAACTACCAGATGTACACACAAAAAATAATTGTGGTCTGTTTGTTGCTTGGCAGAGTTTGGAGGAATGAGTTAGTTGTTTGTTTCGGATACTACCAACACTACTCTATACACCCATACTTAAAAAAAACATATTAGTGTGTATAATATTAAAAAACTCAAGGTGTGTGTGTGTGTGTGTTTAGTAGTGTGTATAATATTAAAAAACTCCAGGTGTGTGTGTGTGTGTGTGTGTGTGTGTTTAGTAGTGTGTATAATATTAAAAAACTCAAGGTGTGTGTGTGTGTGTGTGTGTGTGTGTTTAGTAGTGTGTATAATATTAAAAAACTCCAGGTGTGTGTGTGTGTGTGTGTGTGTGTGTGTGTGTGTGTTTAGTAGTGTGTATAATATTAAAAAACTCCAGGTGTGTGTGTGTGTGTGTGTGTTTAGTAGTGTGTATAATATTAAAAAACTCCAGGTGTGTGTGTGTGTGTGTGTGTGTGTGTGTTTGTTTAGTAGTGTGTATAATATTAAAAAACTCCAGGTGTGTGTGTGTGTGTGTGTGTGTGTGTATAATATTAAAAAGCTCCAGGTGTGTGTGTGTGTGTGTGTGTGTGTGTTTAGTGACCTTGAGAGTGAGTGTATGCATGTTGGTAATAATGACAGATGAAGGTTAATCTGGTAATAATTATGATCTGACCAGTGTATAACCTTGATCATGTATATACAGTGGGCGTCATTGGTACACAAAACATTGGTTACTATTGCTTTATTCAGTACAGTGTGTAATATTAGATTGTTTTGCTGACTAAATCATTCTAGTATTAAAGGGAATAATTCACTTTTGTTACATTGGAGTGCCATGATTCCTCCAAAGTATATATGCAAGGAAACAGGACACACAGATGAACAAAAATAATGGTGTTCTGTTGCTTGGAATAGTTTGGAGGAATCAGTTGCTCCATGCAGATTTTGGTACCAACACTGCACTTCCACCTTAACCAAATAACATGACTAGAAGAGTATAATTATTACAGTTTTAGGAAAATTAAAGTACTAAATTTTTTCTAGTTGTTGTTACGAAAAGTTGATGTGACAGTGGTGTTTAGGAGTTACTGAGTCTGACTGTACATACCTTGCCTTATCTACACCATGGCCTTGGTAATAACAAGATCTGTATGAAGGACATGGTGGTTTATTTGACCCCGATATCATGCAGGGTTTTCACGGCCGAGGCTATAAAAAGGTGTATGTGATGAGGGATGACTCCACCTGATTCATGTGTGTGTGTGTGTGTGTGTGTGTGTGTGTGTGTGTGTACTGTATATAATATGTGTGTGAATACTGTATAATTATAATGTGTGTGTATTTATAATATATGTGTTCAGTATTTGTGTGTGTATGTAAGTAATATTATGTAATGGTGATGAAACATGTTAGATTTGAAAAGGAGGGTGTATAGGTGTGGAAACATTATATACATTATTATTATACTTAACACTGATGGTGGTATGGTGTATATATATAGGGTGTATAGGTGTGAGACTGGAGACATTATATACATTACATCTGACACTGACCTTGGTATTGTATGTAATATGTTGTGGCTCTTATCTTGACAGTGTAATAAGGATGTCCAAGCAAGGTTGAAGGAGATGCTGACTCATTGTTGGCTGACTGATTGGTTGGCTGACTGGCTGGATGACTGACTGGTTGGATGACTGACTGGTTGGATGACTGACTGACTGGTTGGTTGGATGACTGACTGACTGGTTGGTTGGATGACTGACTGGCTGGATGACTGACTGACTGATTGGTTGGCTGACTGGCTGACTGACTGACTGATTGGTTGGCTGACTGGCTGACTGGTTGGTTGGATGACTGACTGGTTGGATGACTGACTGACTGATTGGTTGGCTGACTGGCTGACTGACTGACTGATTGGTTGGCTGACTGGCTGACTGGTTGGCTGGATGACTGACTGGTTGGATGACTGACTGGCTGGGTGCTCTCGTTATTTCTTTATTTATCAGTGTATTTTCCATTGTATTTACAGTATATTTGTGCTTGGAAATAGTTTGATGGAAGCAGTTGTTTCACATTTACCACCAACAACATTGTACTATATATCCCCTTAATTAAGTATAAAGTTTGAGGTAATAATTATGACCCACAGCTATACCTACCCCGGGGATTCTATGTGTGTGTGTGTGTGTGTGTGTGTGTGTGTGTGTGTGTGTGTGTGTGAAATAGGCGTGGGTTCTGCAGGCCATTTTTAACCTTGGGGGAACTTCCCTTCTTACCTCTCGTGGTCAGATATCATTGTATTTGCATTTTACTCTTGATCCTGCATAGACTGTTATCACCTTAAGGGGAGATTGTATAGCTCTTGTTGGTACATTGGAAGGTGTGTAATTCCTCCAAAGTATACTAGGAAACAGGACCAAAAGAGCAAAAATAATGGTGTTGTTGTTGCTTGGAATAGTTTGGAGGATTCTGTTGCTCCAAATTTACCAACACCGAATTTCCTCCTTAAGGGGAGATTGTAGCTCTTGTTGGTACATTGGAAGGTGTGTGATTCCTCCAAACTATACCACCAAACACATCCCTTATTAGTAGCAGTGAGGGGGTCTGTTTCGTGGTATAGTTTGAAGGAATCATCAGAGACCTTTCAATTCACCAACAAGAAAATCTCACCTCCCCTTCACGCACTTGGACCCAACTTCACTCACAATAAAAAAAAAAATAAAAAAAAATATATATAATAATAATAATAATAATAATAATAATAATAATAATAATAATAATAATAATAATAAAAATAATCAAATAAATAAATATCCCTATGAGATTGAACTGGAGCCATCACAAACACAACACAACACAATACCGGATATGTAAATCACGAATACTGATGTAAACAGAAAATTTGTTTGTTTGTTTGTTTACATTGAAAAGGACACTTATGTATGTTTATAAATCCTTCATTGAATTATGTTGTTAGTGCATGAAGGTGTGTGTGTGTGTGTGTGTGTGTATGTGTGTGTGTGTCCCAAGGCTGTGGCATTTGTACAGTTGTCAGCATAAGTTGGCTTTATTTCCACCTGTGTGTGTGTCTGTGTGTGTGTGTGATGATGATGTTGTATCACGATTTGAATGTAGAGATGACATATATATATATATATATATTTCTCATATATTAAATTATATATACATTGTTAGAATAGAAACGGGTTCACAATTTTACTATCTGGTTATATTAGCATTATTATTTATTTATATGTACAGATGACATATATATACTTCTCATATGTTAAATTATATATTGTTGGAATAGAAACTGGTTCACAATGTTACTATCTGGTCATATTAGCATTATGAATTAAGTACATGAGATAGACACGAATTAGTGCTGCTGGCTGTACATTACCGCCCTTGACAGATGGCAGCAAACACGAGTACCACAGTCACACACCCTTACCGGATACTACACTTTATTTATACTTTGTACAGTCATATATTATAAACCTTAATAACACACACTATAAAATTAAAGGGGTATAATTATATTCCTCCAAATTATTCCAAGCAACAGGATACCAATATATTTACTAATTGGTTCTGTTTCCTGTTATACTTTGGAGGAATCAAAAGTGTATTATTACCCCCATAATTAATACACCACCAGGCCTTCATAAAGTAAACATATCTTCTTTTTCTGATAATTGAATTGTATTTCAGATTTTTCAAGTACAGGTGGAAAGATAATTACTATTGGCAAACTCTTATTAGTAATCACCAAAATATGAATGCATAATTGTAGCCCCGTATATGTAATTAATACTAATTTTATATGCTATATGGTTGTGCTTCAGAAACATTAATTATACAAACAATCTTTTTTGGAATGTAATGGCACTATACTCCTTCGCGTGGTATAATAATTATAATGATTATAATAATTATTGGCTGTAATTCCCTCAAGCTTCAGCGGCACTCATAGTACTATCCACAACTAACTATCCACCACTACTATTCATCCACCATCACCACCACTTTTTACCATCACCACCACCACCACCACCACCACTACTATCCACCACCACCACCACCACCACCACCACCACCACTTTTCACCATCATCATCACCACCACCACCACCACCATCACCATCATCACTAACCACCCACCACATAGTACAAGTATTCATGGACTCGATAAAAAATACACACGTTTTATACACTTAATAATTTCGAGTCTATGAACATCGCGTGCCTCGGTGAAGCAAGTGAGGTGTGTACAGGACTTTTGCCGCCGACTGTACAATGTGGTGGGTGGTTAGTGATGATGGTGATGGTGGATGGTGGTGGTGGTGGTGGTGGTGATGGTGGATAGTGGTGGTGGTGGTGGTGGTGATGATGGTGAATAGTGGTGGTGGTGATGATGGTGAATAGTGGTGGTGGTGGTGATGATGGTGAATAGTGGTGGTGGTGGTGGTGGTGGTGGATAGTGGTTGTGGTGGTGGTCGTGGTGGAGGATGAATAGTAGTGGTGGATAGTTGTGGATAATTGTGGATAGTAGTTGTGGAGTTCCTAGCTGGTTAAGCGAAATGGAAACCACAATTAATGACGGAGTTTGGTTAGTGTCTATCCTAACAAATTACACGAGTCTTAATTAGTTTTACAAATGAGTTATGGGTGCATAGACATACAATTGGTGACGTGCATTGTGCTTTCAGTAATCCTGGTAATTGTAAAAACACTAGTTTATTATAAAGTTAAATATATGAAGAACTCGGATTTATTCCTGTGTAACCCGCCCACTCTCTCTTGATATTTTCCAGTTTTCAGCATTCCGCCCATTCTCTGTAGATACACACACTTCTCTACATACACCTACACACACTTCACATACACACTTCTACACACACACATACACACACTTCTCCACATATACACACACTTCTCTACATACACCTACACACACGTACACACACTTCACATACACACACTTCTCTACATACACACACACACACTTCTCCACATACACACACACACTTCTCTACACACATACACACACACACACACACTACTCCACACACACACACACACACGAGTAGTAACAAATCCTTCATATTAATCAAATAATTCTATTTTAACTGATATTTATACCTATATTATAGTTAGATATAGAAAAGATGTTAATTTTTGTGTTTTTGAATGAAATACATGATATTTCCCTGTATTTACAAAATTTGAGATTTTTTTTAAGGAAATTTCCAAGATTCAAGGTATTTTAATTAAATAATTAAGTTAAGGTTAAAGAAAACACCAGGATCTAGGAAATTTTTTAGATGATTCGGTTCTATTTATTCATTTCGGCTCTGTGTGTGTGTGTGTCACCAAAAATAAAAATGTTCTTATTTTTTTGTAATATTATAATAAAACATTAAAGCTAAGGGTATGTCAAGTATTATATATTGTTTACTTTGTGAAATATGATAATAATTACATTATTAAGCCGATACGAATGTGTATATAAATTTATAACAGTGTTGCAACATTCGCGGTTTCGGAGCCCAATTTGGCTACTTTACTCTGAACACCGACAAGATCATTCTCCTTGATTTGTTTAATTAAAATTGAAGCTATTTTGGAATAGTTTAGGTCGTGGGGTTAAAAATGTCTACATATGATGACTTATTTAAATATGTTTTACATCTCCTAGTAATAATATCATGAATTAAAGACTGATTTCCTTAACAGCATTAGTCAGAAATTGCTGTCAATTATATTATATATATAATAAACTTACTGCACTGTCATCAAAGTAACAAAAGAAACAAATATAAAATCCATACATACATTTTCATCCTCAGATCAGCAGCCTGTTTTATTTGGGTGTTTTGTCTTTTTAACGGCACATATCTTATTTTTATCCTTTGCTGTAGTTCCATGACTCTTCCTTTAATTTTGATGTTTTTTATCTTTATTTTATCTTGATTTACATAAGTTACATATCACTAATTTTTATTCTATCTATTGACAGCATGATATTGGGCTATATTTGGGGCTATATTTTGGGCTACTGCCAAGCTTCCATAGCCACCTGGTAACACTGGCGCCTGGGCTGCAGCTCAATGTTGCCAGGTGCAGAGAAATTTCTTTGTTTTAGGGAATTTTGTAGTCGACACAGGAAAATTATATAAAGATGGTTCAAGAGTAAACAGGAAAATTTCTACCAAACGAAATACCAAAAAGAAAGACCGTCAATGTTCAAGAGAAGAGTAAACAGGGAATTATTGAAGCAAAAAGGGAAATTCTGTTGTTGAAGTTGGGGAAATTTTGTGCATCAGATCTGGCAACACTGCCTGGGCTTAGTTTATCTTTTTGAATCTCAAGGTGTGGAATCACAGAGCTAAAAACATAGAGCTCGCCACCCCACCCCCCCCTGGCGTGTCGCCACCGGAAGTGGGTTGGCGGCCATGACAGATAGTCCATCCCCTCAACCCGCCAGCCTGGTAGCTTATGCCAGGGTAAGATATTATTTCATTTATTCGGTCTTTTATTGATGATATGGTATATTAACTACATTATAGTGACTCACAATATAACAGTGGATAGAAACAAACTATACAAGTACGTACGGGAGTTCAAAGCGCGCGCCAATGGGCTATTCAAAATGGCCGCCGACTTGTGACACTCCTCCCCTATCTAATAACACAGGGTTAAGCGCTCTAGGTTTGTAGCTCTGTGTGTGGAATACATACATATTATTCTAGTGTGACATACATACATACATACATACTACTCTAGTGTGACATACATACATATTACTCTAGTGTGACATACATACATACATACTACTCTAGTGTGACATACATACATACATACTACTCTAGTGTGACATACATACATACATACATACTATAGTGTGACATACATACATACATACATACTACTCTAGTGTGACATACATACATACATACATATTACTCTAGTAACCTTTTTCAATATATGCACCCCTTTCAAATCAGCAGTCAGTTCTCGCACCCCTCTATTGCTGAAAAAAAAACAAAAATGCTAAAACTGAAATACGTGGTTTTAATAAGTACATTTGTAGCCATCACAATACATTCTATGAAAGTATTGTAATGGCTACACCGCTACAGTAATGATTTATGTTATATAAACCGACCATTTAAATACATGTGAAGAAAGCAAAATCAGAAATGATTCACAACCAATCCTCCACCCTACTGTATATGTATCAATAAGAAAAAGTTATTAAAACAGGGAAACCATAAATCACTCAAACAGATGACTGTGTGTTAATGGTGCGGGAGGGTGGTGACGATAACCTCCCTCCCTCTGTGTCACCTATACGTGTCCCTCCCTCGCTCTGTGTCACCTATACGTGTCCTCCCTCCCTCTGTGTCACCTATACGTGTCCTCCCTCCCTCGTCCCTCCGAATCACATACATATTTACTCGAGTCTGTTGCAACGTTGGCACTTCATTAGGAAATTAGGTGTAGGTTTTTCTCTAGCTCAAAACACTGCTGTAGCAAAAAGATTATTTTTTTTTTGCAGAAAAAAATAACAGGCGTATATAAAAAAATAATTTGCTTTAATTATGCCTATCCTCGCACCCCCTAGGAACCGGCCTCGCACCACCTAGGGGTGCGAGCACCCCTGGTTAAGAACCACTGCTCTAGTATGACATACATACATACATATTACTCTAGTGTGACATACATACATACATATTACTCTAGTGAGACATACATACATACATAGGCTACATATTACTCTAGTGACATACATATATACATACATACATATTACTCTAGTGTGACATACATACATATTATTCTAGTGTGACATATATACATACATACATACATATTACTCTAGTGTGACATACATACATACACACATATTCTAGTGTGACATGCATACATACACACATATTTCTCTAGTGTGACATACATACATACATTCTAAACAATGTGAACATAAAATACTTATCATAATAGAGATTAAGTACGTTGTATATATATATTATAAGGCGACTGTGGATGAGTGCCAACGATAGTTTTGTTTATCTAACTCATTTCACCATTTAACCGAAATGTATTTATATTTAATCAGCCATTCACTGATATATCGGTTAAAGAAATACTTATTCCTATATTGTGAGTCACTATAATGTAGTTGATATACCATATCATCAATGAAAGACCGAATAAATGAAATAATATCTTACCCTGGCATAAGCTAACAGGCTGGCGGGTTGAGGGGAAGGGCAACCTATCATGGCCGCCAACCCATTTCCAGTGGCGACACGCCATGGGGGGGGGGGGGGTTGCGCGCTCTATGTATCAGTGAATGGCAGATTAAATATAAATACATTTCGGTTAATAGGTGAAATGAGTTAGATAAACAAAACTATCGTTGGCACTCATCCACAGTCACCTTCTTATAATATATATATACAACGTACTTAATCTCTATTATGATCAGTATTTTATGTTCACATTGTTCAGTATGAATGTATGTATGTCACACTAGAGTAATATGTGTGTATATATGCATGTCACACTAAATTGTGTGTATGTATGTATGTCATACTAGAGTAATATGTATGCATGTATATGTCACTAGAATAATATGTATGTATGTATGTCACACTAGAGTAATATGTATGTATGAATGTACAGCCGTGGTCAAAAATAATCATCCATATAGGAGTAACTCACGTAAGATTTTGACAGCTTCCCTCTGTTCCTTAGCTGATAAACATTCCAATAAATAGGTATAGTGCCATCGTTTGATTTAATACAAACAGCTACACACTACTTAAAACAATAAAATAGTATGTGAACATGAAATCATTACACAGTAAATTGTTAAAGTTACCTATATGTGGATGATTATTATTGACCACGACTGTATGTATGTCACACTAGAGTAATATATATGTATGTCACACTAGAGTAATATGTATGTATGTATGAATGTCACACTAGAGTAATATGTATGTATGTATGTAAGGTAAGTGGAGGGAGAGGGAGACAGATTACAGCAGTTATATATAATTGTCTTGTTTAATAAACCAGTTTAAGTTTAATTTCTTTGCATAATTTTCTGTATGGACATTATCTCAGCTTTGTTAATTGATTTAACAAAACCTTTATAATTAGATAATGTAAAAACTCTATTTTTGTCCCCTTACGTTATTTTGATTTTTCTATTTTTTTTTTTTCTACTTGTGGAGGGAAACAAAAATTTACTGCCTTTAACAAATAAAAAAAAAACAACCAGTGTATGCTACACTCTATCCTATAGCTGTATCAACCTGGTCTGGAAAAAAAAACAAGATACCGATGAGGAACAGGACTTGCCTTGCGAATACCAAAAATAAATCATACAAAGGACAAGTCCAGCTCCGCTCCAGTACTGGGTAAACGCTGCCACCACCAGACCAAAGTCGATCAGAGGAACCAAGTGAGCACACACCGGCAGGGTAGCGTAACGTTACGTTAAGAAGGCTCGCGAGTAAGCAACCCAGACTACAATTTTAACGGGGGTACGATCAGTGTTGTGAAAGGAGAACTAATCTCTATATAGGTACACAGTCTATTTGTTATATCGGTGACGGAAATACTCAGACAATTATAAACCCGTTTATTTTATCCATTGGTGTTACAAGTACAACTAGTTCCCTATAATAATAATTTATGTCCCCCCCCCCTTTTCTAATTTTACCTACTCCCTTTTCTGTCAACTAGGATAGGAATAATTCCGGGTCTCGCCAGTTGACAGAGCTAACACATAAATCCAAAACAAAAACAATTATTACTATGAAATATCCCCCCTCCCTTAATACAGTTCCTACTCCCTTTTCTGTCTACTAGGACAGGAATAATTCCGTGCCTCGCTAGCGACAGATCTAAGTACATATAAAAAAAATATTACATAAAGTGTCCCCCCTCCCACAATATTTCAAAGATTCCCTAATAATAAATTTTGCACACTAAGGCCGAAATATAGTTAATACATAAAAAAAAATAACATCCTAATCTCAATATTATAAATGAAACTATTAAATTGCCAGCAAATGTAGTTAATTTTCCTAGTACCACGTGGTTCACTAAACACCAAGGGAGAATGCTATTTAATGGCTGCCACCAGCAGAGACGAGATCAGAATGAGCTAGTAGCAACTCAGGGTACCGCCTCGCCATCTCCCCCACTCTCACTCTCTTAAGCAAAGTAGTTACCAACTCATCTTAATTTCTGGCAAATCCATCAGTTCTACCCTTACTGGTGTGTATAATTATATAACCTAATTTAAACATATAAGTGAGCTCAAATATATTGCTTTCTCCCTTGTGTAAAGTTTTACTCTACTGTTATTTACATATTCAAGGCATGTATTGTTCCGCCAACCAGAAAATGTACTGTCCCGACTGTAGGCCCTAACTAATCTAATTAATTTTCTAAGCAAGTTACAATTAAATGCCGGTAACAGTATAGGAATGTTAGCTTCGTTATTATACATTATAATTAGAAATGCAGGTTATTCCCTGTCTCCATTAAATTATTTTACATTCCTTTCTTAAATCACCGCCTGGCTACTCCCTACAATTCTACACTAAAAACCTATTCTAATACATATAAATATACAACACCCGTAAATATCCCGAATAACAATACATATAAAATAGGGGTGTTACAATAACAAGATACAATGCATTACAAATCAGGGAAATGTCAATAACTGTGGAAAGAAACATACTATACAAGTACGTACGGGAGTTCAATGGGCAAGTATCTATACAATAGAGCGCTCGCCTGTTGTGACACTCCTCCCCTATCTAATAACACAGGGTTCAGCGCTCTAGGTTTTTAGCTCTGTGCACCAAATATAGAGTTGTGTTTATAATAAAAGTACTTGAATAGTCCTGTATTTATAAATGTTATGTAAATGGTCATGTGTTTATAAATATTTTTAAAATGATCCTGTGTTTATAAATAATACAACAACACTAACGTAATATTTATAAGCACACGACCATTTATGTGATATTCATAAACAGGGAACCATTCATGTAATACTTTTGTCAAAACTAAATATTAATTATCTAACCACCTAACTAACTATAACCCTATATTATAAATGTTACATATACCTATAAATATTACATAGATGATCCCTTAGAACATTGTTTACACACTGAGTTTCCGAGTGCTCCTGATTCCTCCTGAGGGCTCACTGAGGGGCCGGGCAGGTGACATTGACAGGTGTTGAGTTGAAGTGCCTGAGGCTACCGAGTGTGTGTTGGCGACGTGGCAATGTTGGTATAGTTGTATGACACTTGCACACACACACACACAGTCAGGCTCACTCACATCACCACTAGCCTCCACTCGGGTAAGTTAACTGTGTTGGTGTTAGATAGAGAAATAAAGGAATGTGTTTGTGTATACGTATGTTCCACTCGGGTAAGTTGTGTTGGTGTTAAATAAAGGAATGTATGTGTTTGTGTATACGTATGCGAGTGTGTGTAGTTATAGAAAAGTATGGGCGTGATGTGTGTGTATAATGTCGTGTGAATAACCTTTTAAATTATACTTTGTTTTATTTCTTTGTATTTGTTTGTTTTAGAAATAAGGTTAGGTCCCAGTAGTCTTCTAAGGTTAGGTCCCAGTAGTCTGTCACGGTCCAGATTAGGTTAGGTTAGGTCAGGTCAAGTCTGCCTGATTCTAAAACAAACTAATGCTATTTGTGCTCGCCAAAAATTGGAAAACCCGAGCCAACTTTTGCCAAAAGCTGGGTGATGGTATGGCCAAAACTGGATATGGTAATTATCTATTCTATTGTCGTTTTCTATTATGATGTTTTTACCCTCTTTACCTACTAATTTATACCATTCCAAGATACTTTTCTCTATGGCATATTCTTTGGAAATGCCTCAATTCCAAGAGGGCATATTCAAATGGGGCATTTTGAAATTAACCTGACTTAACCTAACCTGACAACCTAACCTAGACGGCATCAGACTACCGGGACCTAACCTGGGCAAACTATCTATCTATCTATCTATAGCTCCGACGCCTCGTTCCCTCCGGGAATTCACCCCAAGGGGGTGGCCACGGCAGAAGTGTCTCCAGTTCTCCCTGTTCCAACACTCCCTCCTTACTTGTTCAAGCCCTACTCTGCCCCTCATGTTTCTCTCCTTTACATACTCTTCCACTCTGTTCTGCCATCTAACCGGAGGTCTGCCTCTCACACCAGGTCCCACAACTTCACTTCCATACACCTTCTTTACAAATTCCTCACCTTGCATTCTCTCCACATGTCCATACCATCTCAATGTATTATGTTTCACTCTCTCAACCACTCCACACTCAATACCAATTGCCTTCTCATTCATACCACATCTCTCATATACACTCTCATTACTTTCTCCATCCCATCTAGTAAGTCCACATGCTCCTCTCAAGTAACTCATTTCCACAGCACCTATTCTAGACTGATGCGCCCTACTCCATGTCCATGTCTCCGACTCATATGTCAGTGTTGGCAGGATTATACTGTTTCGTAGTCCCATTTTCACTTCTATACTCACACTTCTACCCTTCATAATCCTCCCCAGTGATCCTATGACCTGTCTACCCTTCACTGCTCTCTCCCTAATTTCTCCTTCCATACTTCCATGTTTACACATAACTGTACCCAGGTACTTAAACTCCTTCACTTCCTCCATCCTCTCGCCCCTCAGAGTTATCTCACACTTCATCCCAGTTGGTACAGCCACTCTGTAAGGTGTAGCAAAGTCAATCACTTCAGTTTCTGCTCTTTCAAATACCATCACTTTACTTTTACCCACATTCACCTTCAGTTTCCTTCGTTTACACACAGACTGAAATTCGTCCACCACTCTCTGTAAATTCCTTTCATTCTCAGCCATCAGCACAGTGTCATCCACAAACAAACTTGCCACCAGGGACCAGTTTGCTTCATTCAGCCTCAACTTCACCCCCAGACCATTCACTTTGGCTTTCACCTCTCTCATACAACCATCCATATATATATTGAACAACCATGGTGACATAACACACCCCTGTCTCAGCCCTACACTAATATTAAAACTCTCACTTAGATCACCCTCTACCCGTACACATGCTTTTGCATCTGCTTAAAAAGCCTCAGTGCCTTTCAGCAAACTCCATAAATTCTCAACACCTCTGTCATAGCTTTCCTATCAACTCTATCGTATGCCTTCTCCAAGTCCATGAAGGCAGCATACAACTTCTTACCCTTCCCAATATACTTCTCCACTATTGATTTTAATGCAAATATTTGGTCCACACATCCTCTACCCTTTCTAAATCCTCCCTGCTCCTCACTAACTTTATTCCCTGTTACTTCAATCAGTCTTTCAGTCAGAACCTTCCCCGGTACACTAAGAAGGCTTATTCCCCTATAGCTACCACACTCATCCTTACTTCCCTTCCCCTTATACAAAGGTACAATTATGGCTCTCCTCCAATCCTCTGGCACCTCTCCCTGCCTCCAGGCCAATGTGCATATAAGCAACATCCACTCCACCACTACTTCCCCCCCACACTTTAACATTTCAGCAGTTATCCCTTCCACCCCTGGTGCCTTTCCCATCTTCAACTTTCCTATTGCTTTCCTAACCTCTTCCCTTCCTAATTCTCCCTGTACATCCTGTCGTCTACCACCTGCCTCCATCCCCATGCATGTCACCACCGCCTCCCCTCCCGTCCCCCCATTCATCAACCGATCAAAATGCCTCTTCCACACTTCTTTCACTTCCTCACTTCTACTCACAGTAACTCCATCCTCTCTCTTCATTCTCACACTACCAGACTTTCCTTCTCCTCTTTCTCTTTTAACCTCCTTCTAGAATAATTTCTTGTTCTCTTTAAACTTTTCACTCAGCTTCATACCAAACTCCTCATCCACTCTCCTTTTACTCTCACTCACCATCATTTTCACTTGTCTCTTACACACATTATATTCTCTTTTCCATCTCTCTCTCACTTCTTCCGGCACATTCCTCTGTAGTGTTCTCCGATATGCCTTCCTCTTATCCTCTACAGCATCTTTCACTTCTTCTGTCCACCAAGCACTCCCTTTCTTGCCCCTCTTCTGTGTCTTATATCCTACTACCTCTGCTGCTGTCCTCAAAACTATCATCTTAAACATTTCATACACCGCATTCACTCCCACTCCCTCCCCTATCCCCATCCTTACATCCCCCAGCACCTCACCCACCCTCCTCTTATATTCCTCCCTATACTCTTCTACATCTAATTTCCCACTAGCCACCTCCCTCTTATTCCTCACCCCTTCATCCCTCCTACTATACTCCCACTTAACCCTAACCTTCATCCTCACCAACACCGCAAAATGGTCGGAGCAATGGACCATTCCTCTCACTACTTTTGCGTCAGACACATCCTTCCTCAACCTTTCATCCACTGCCACATAATCAATCAAACTCTTTTGCTCTCCTCTCTCATCCCTTCTCTTCCATGTATACCTGTGGATCATCTTGTGCTGAAAGAAGGTGTTTGCCAAGAACAACCCTCTCTCAGCACAGACATCCACTAGGTACTCACCATTCTCATTTGTTCCTTCTACACCCCATTTACCCACAATATTCCCCACTTCCTCACCTCCCACCTTTCCATTCATGTCTCCCATCATCACTACTCTCCTTCCATTATCAATTCCTCTCAGACATGCATTCAACTCATTCAACATTGTCAGGAGGAATCAGAAGCCATCAACTTTCATATATGATCACAGGGGCCTTAATGAATTTGTGATAGGTATTATTAAACTTCTTGAAGGAAAAGGCTATTCGTCGCTCAGTTCGCATTATTTATTTTTTGTTTCCTGTTTCCTTTTTTTATAATTTCAGAATCTGCGATGGTGTTAAAGATCGTGTGTTGAATTAGTGCTGAAATTATTATTATCATTTTGTGTATGTGTGTAGGACTAGCTTTTTTATGTTTGACTTTTTTTTTTTTTAATTCTTTAATTTAGTGTGTATTATTATTATTATTATTATTATTATTATTATTGTTCTTGTTCTTCCAGGATCCAGGATGGTAGTCAAGAACGTGTGTTGCATTGGTGCCGGGTATGTCGGTGGTCCCACGTGTAGCGTCATCGCCTGGAAGTGCCCTGACATACGCGTACATGTCGTAGACAAGTCACAAGCCAGAATCAAACAATGGAATTCGGACAAGCTGCCTATTTATGAGGTATTTAAGGGAGATTATGCTTATTATTATAACTGTATTATGTATCATATTATTATTATTATTTTTGTTATTATTATTATTATTATTATTATTTTTATATTTAATGTTATTGTAATTATTATTATTATTATTATAATTATTTTTATTTTTAATGTTATTGTAATTATTATTTTATTTTAATGGAATATTTTATTACTGTTGTTCACTTATTTTTATATATTTTTTATTTTATCATTTATTGTATCATTCATATATTTATTGATCATAATTTTACCATTATCATTAATTATTTATTTTAATTTTAACGGAATTCATATCTTGTTTTTGTTTATATTATTTTTAATATTATTATTATTATTTTTATTATTCTATTATTAGTATGATTATTATTATTATTATTTTTGTTGTTATTATTATTATTATTATTATTATTATTATTATTATTACTGTATTATTATTCATTTTAATCATATATTTTATCATTACTATATTTATTTTCTCAGGTGTTGATTTTTTATATATTCTTTCTGCAGCCTGGGTTGGATGAGGTGGTTAAGGAGTGTCGTGGACGGAACCTCTTCTTCTCAAATGACATCGACCAAGCTGTTAGAGAAGCTGATTTGATATTCATTTCAGTCAACACTCCAAGCAAGACCTACGGCATTGGAAAGGTGGGCTATTATAAATCTGTTCATATTATTACTATTTCTAGTTGATTATTATTTTTATTTTTATTATTATTATTATTATTATTATTATTATTATTATTATTATTATCAATTTTATTTTTATATATTTATTTATTTATTTCTTCAGTTGACAATAATTTCTCACCTACTCTGTCATTCTTCCAAACTATACCAGGAAACAGGCTACCATTATTTTTGTCTATCTGGTCTTGTTTGTTTTCTGGCATATATACTTTGGAGGAATCAAGGCACTCCAATGTACCAAAAGAATAATTAATACCCCCTCAAATGAAACTCACCAATTATGAAAGATCAAGTTTATGAAATGTGAGTATAAAACTCACCATTTACTATTCGAAATTCAAAGATAGAAGTTTGAAAATGCATAATTCTCTGATAATTCTAATACTAAGAGCCATAATTGCATTGTAATATATAGTCTTCCTAACAGGGTCGAGCAATAGACCTCAAACACATAGTACACTGAGATAATATGTTTCTTGGCTTAGTTTGGAGGAATTAGTAGCTCTCCAATTTACTCAATCTTACCCCCACACTGGTGAAATACTGTACACAAAACCCTGACAAAATCCTCGTCTCAACAGAGTTATTGTTATTATTATCAACATCATTTATGATGTTAGATATTATTATTATTTTTATTTTTTTTATTATTTTTATTATTATTATTATTATTATCATCATTATTATTATCTTTATTATAATTATTACTATTATTATTATTATTTTTGATATGGTTATTCCCAGTTGAATATAGCTGTTGTTTCAAAATTCTAAGATAAAATTTTGAAAACGTATAATTCTCCGATAATTCCAATACTGTACACAGAACCCTAACTAACTCCTCATCTCAACAGGGTAGAGCGGCAGACCTGAAACACATAGAGCTGTGTGCACGTAAGATAGCAGAGGTTGCCGAGGGTCATAAGATAGTGGTGGAGAAATCAACGGTACCTGTACGTGCTGCTGAGTCAATATCACACATACTGTCGGCTAACACTAAGCCCGGTGTGTCATATCAGGTGTGTAGTGTGTGTGTATGTGTGTTGATGGCATGGTAGTGTGTGTGTGTGTGTTGATGGTGTGGTAATGTGTGTGTGTGTTGATGGTGTGGTAGTGTGTCTGTGTATGCCAGAATATCAGTGGTGTTTATGATGGCGTGTTAGTGTGTATGTGTGTGTGTTGATGATGGTGTGGTACTGGTATGATGGCTGTGTAGTGTGTTTATGGAATCATCGTATGCCACAATATTGTTGGTGTTGACAATTGCTCTCTATACAGGAAACCAGTTGTATTTCTCTCTCCCTTTCCAGGTCTTGCCCAACTCAGAGCTTACAACATTATTAATTATAAATTTTATTATAAATTTTCAGGCATTTTGTAAAGCACCATAAAATGTTTTATATTTTGTATATAAATTGTCTAGTTATTTTGTAAAACTGCATAAATTTCCAGGTCAGAATTTAGGGCAGTGTAGTGAAAAGGGAAATATGACAAAAAACTAAATCAGGAAACCTAATAAAAACATCACCAAACATCACCAACACTCATCTACATCACTTTCTACTTGATCCACAGAATTCTCTTTACCCTGCTTATACAGCATTTGTGTTGTCATACGGCTCAGCATATCATCGCTCGGTTTGAAACTTGCGCATTGCCCTTCTGTTCCCTTAACACATTGTGACGAAAGGAGCACACTGTTGATCGTTTTCGTTTGAAATTTATTTCTGATTTTTTTTTTTTGTCAAGTTCACCTTACTGAACACTCTTTCACAGTCTGCATTTGAATGTGGTAAGCACAGAACATTTAAAGCAAATGCAGCAATCTCTGCAAAAACCCTCTCCCCAGTAAACCTTTCTCATTTTCCTAATTTGCTCCAGAATACATCAGCTTCCTCCTCACTTTTAATATCTTCTGGTAAATTCATCAGAGGCAGTTTTCTCCACTGGTCATCCAGCTTGTGCAGCTGATCATTGTTACTATTTAACATTAGACGTGGGAGAGACAAGGGAAGAGATACTAGAGAGGGAGTTCTTATTCTTGCAGCAGAATTCTGAGCTTGATAAGGATTTAATACATCGATCTTTGATAGGACAGGGTCATTGAAATCCCATCTTTTTTTAATTTCTGATGCAGCTACTGTTAGAAATGATCAACAGCATTTATGGAAGTCCTCTCTTAACACTGTATTCGCTCTCACTTCTGGCCTGTTAATGAATGTTAGAACTTTGACTCCAAGATACATTTGTGTGTCAGGCAAATATTTATCTTATTTCATTGGGTCCAAATTACTGTCTGCATGACATACTACCTATCCATAAAACATAATAGTATATCACGGAACAGCTCTGAAACTTGATGTGCAGTTCCAAAAAAAACAGAAAACACAATTTGTTCTGCTGCAACTAACTTCTCACTGAAAGCCATGTCTGTGAAAAATAACTTGAGTGCATCCCACTGTTCGAGAATTTGGGAAACTACTGCAGCCAGTGATAACCATGTTGTTTGTGAAGGATGGAGGATCTTATAAGGCTTTATCTCGAGAAATTTTTGAAAATGAACTAATTGAGCTTGTCGTTTTGCACTACACTTCATGAAATTGTATACATTCCTTGCAAGGTCCTCACACCTCCGTGGCAGAGCTTTGCAGGCTTCGCTGGCACACAGGTGGGCTGAATAGCAAATGCACTTCCACACTGGAGGCAAAAAGACGGTGGGCGGACACAGTTACCAAATTTGTGGGTGGGTGGCAGGCACAAGTGGCCAATGGCTACCGGGGACGACTTGATCTGATAACACTGGTAAAAATCGAGAAATTTCCATTCCTCCATATTTTTCCTGTAAATTTTAGAATTTCCATGACTTTTCACAACACCGAGCTCAGCTGTGAAACTAAAGTTACACACTTTGCAACTAACTTTTAAAGTACACCTCGGTCTCATATAGAACGTGTTCACATAGAACGAGCGACCAAAATATTAGCTTAAAATTATTTTATAAAACGATTGCATCCATATAGAACGGGTGACGAAAATAAGTGAAGCGAATCCGAAGAGTTCTTATATAAAACGAGCGAAATCATAATGAACGTGCCAGGAAATGATATCACTGGCGTCTGTACAGTGTGAGTGAATGTGTTGCCACCACGCCTCCCGCTCCTTCCCACTACCCAGTGTTGCCAGGAGCAAGGAAATTTCTCTGTTTTAGGGAATTTTGAAATCCACACAGGGAAATTATATAAAGATTGTTCAAAAGTAAACAGAGAAAGTCTTACCAGAAGAAATACCAAAAAGACCGTCAATGTTCAAGAGTAAACAGGGAATTATTGAGGCATAAAGGGAAATTCTAAAGTTGAAGTTAGGGAAATTTCGTGTGTGACTCGCTCGTTTTTAGTGATTACGAGTTAACCACCAGCTTCAACACTCAGTCATGCCAGGTGGTGCATTTACAAAACGGAAGGCCATATCCTTCGATATAAAAAAGTTATTTCTCGGAAAGAGAAAGGAGAAGGAAACACCAGCGTATGGTTAATAAAAGAAAACAAACGATGATCATGCGCTATCTCCCCCCCTACCACCTCCACCACCACTGATGCCGCCGACTCGTCTCACGGTCTGTCTCATGAGTCGCCTGCCAAAACCTTAATACAAATTGTAAAATGCATTTTACATACATCCCTGTAGGATTAAGGCAAGAAAAACCTTGAAAAGTATTTTATGTTAATTTCAGGGACAATTTTGGTGACTGATCGACCAATTGTCGTTTTCCCCATAGGTTACGTGTATCACATAGAACGATTTCACATAAAACGACGTTTTCTATCGACCTATTGGACGTTCTATACGAGACCGAGGTGTACTGTGATTGTCTGCCTGTATCCACCATTTCATGTCTGGATTTGCCTCCCATTCTTTCCTTTAATGTTGAGTGTGATGTCTGGCTTTCTTGTTTGCAGAGACAGGGTTATCCACAATTCTTCTCTTGGGAGGAGTTGATGGATCATCAATCTATTCACTGCAGTATCCATTCATCTTTTATGTTGCCAACTATTCATAAGAAAAATAAAGAAAATACTGTAGCATCGAAAACCAAGTATAGCATATCCAAGTCCAGGATTAAGGAAAACCATGATATAGGTCTGATAGATAATTCGTTAAATATTCCTAATATAAATAAAAATATCTGAACAGTTTATCTAACAGCATCCATAATTACACTGAGTGACAATAGTGTGCATCTCTCTCTATCTCATACAGTTTGAAGGATACAAACAAAAATTAGATTCTCTTACCATGTATGGTACACAGAAAAATTCACTCCATAAGTTTGGGATGGAGATGTAATTGTCAAAAGGCTATATAATCTGTACGAGTGCTGGTGTGTGGAAGAATGACGTTTGGATTCAATTTCAATAGATTGCCAGGTCAGCATGTGCTATATCTGTTTTGAAGATTAATAGTTGTAGCCAATGAACTAAGTTTTGTCATGTTCATACCACCTTATTGGTGTAACTTCAGCAAAAGCCGACTGTCAGGAGGGCTAAAATCAGTTAACCCCGTCTTGTGTCCCCAGTTTAAGGTTTCTTTTCTGTGCGGTGACCTAGCTTTGTGCTGCTCTCTGTTGTTGCTTCATTCTTATTGGCTCTGTGAATAGCAAAGACAGCCTGTTCAAAGGATCTTAACTAAACACAGGTGTAGGTGGGATTAACATAGATTTTTTAATTATAGTTGTCGGTTGCTTTTGTACTGCACTCTTGGCCATATTCGTATTTACTATGTCCAGTTATGCACAGAAAAATACATGAACTGAGTATTACTCATAAGATAACATCAACAAATTCATAAGCTATACATGCAGTGCCCACAAGTGGAACACACTGTGCCACCAGTCCTTGCACTTATGGTTACCATAATTTATACATATGTACTGTACACACTTCTTGTTTTCTCTTCGTATTCCCCTCACATTAAAGCTGCTCGTCTTTCCTTATACCCATCTCATATCTTACTTTGTATTTTATTCAGCATTTTATTTCTCCATAGACCCCCCCACCCTCGTGACCCAACACCGGCCTACCTAGCTTACCGACTGTCCATATCAGTGTGCCTGTGGCTTCCCTCCCCTTAGTCCTCTACCTCTCCCTGCAGCCTCTTGGAACTCTTCCCATGCCCAGTCAATTGACTCTCTCCCCTGGGGCTGAGGCTGCTGAGCCTTCCCCTGCCTTACTTCACACCTCCGTACAAGGTCATTTGTAGAAATCCAGATCCCATGATGATAGACGACTCTTCTTTGGATTAAAGAACATTTCACTCAAGCAGTGTATGAAATTGTAGTTTAAAATACTGTATATGTTTTTCCAATGGAGGGGAATATTATTGTACATTTAGACGTCTTGATCGTACATCGTACACGTTAGTAAAATTATAGTACAAGTATGATAATTATCATACAATTTCCATCATTTTTTTTCAATGCACTGACACTGGACATAGGCTTCATCGAGTCCATTACCGTGGCCCAGGTCAACTGCTACTCACACACACATACGTCACGACTTCCGAACTGGTACCCAGCCACAGAGGGAGGGAAGTGAAGGTAAATCCCGAATACTGAATCTGTTATGGTACCAGCGAGGGTGTTTTACGATGTTCGGTGGCCTTATAGTTAGTGCCTGAAACTCAAATCGGAAGAGTAAATATTCACGGGCCCTCACCTTAGAGGAATCGATTTCCCGACAATATAGGTTACGAATCCAGAACACTAACCACACCTCCGTATAAGGTCATATTTCTAAACAGTACATATTTTCCAGGTATTTCATAAAGCATTATATATTTTCCAGGTGCTGTCGAACCCCGAATTTCTGGCAGAGGGAACCGCGATAGAGAACCTGGTGAACCCAGACCGTGTGCTGATCGGAGGGGAGGAGTCAGCGGAGGGAGAAGCAGCGGTGGGTGAGCTAACATGGATATATCATCACTGGGTTCCACAACACAAGATTATCACACTCAGCACTTGGTCTTCAGAGCTCTCAAAATTGGTATGTTAGTTAGCATACAAAAAAGAAATAATATTAATAATAACAATAATGATATATAATAACAGAAAAATGAATAAATGAAATTGATGTTGTGTTAGCATAAAAAAATATTCATAAGTTATGATGGCTTGCAAATAAATAGGCTAAATAGAAAATTTATAGGTTATGTTATGGTAGCTGAACAAAAATATTGGTCGGTTAAGTTGGCCTGCAAAAGGAATAACAATTGATGTTGTGTTAGGATGAAAAAAATAATTACAGTATATTGTGGGATATGTGTGGATGAGCTAACATGGATAAGTATATCACCACTGGATTCCTCAGCACATGATTATCACACTCAGCACTTGGCCTTTAGAGCTGGTATGCTAAAAAGAATTAATAAAATAAAAACCGGTTTGTTGTGCTGTGGTAGTAAAAAATTTGTTTTGATAGCATACAATAAAAATGGTATGTTTTCATATTAGCATTAAAATAAATAAAAAATATCTTAGATTAGGGTGTGGTAACATACAAGAAAAAGGGAACTGTAGGTTAAAAAATTAAAATACATACTGTACGTATATTCTTGTGTTAGCATACAAAAAAAATTAAAACTGATATGTTGGCTTGCAAAAAAATAAGATAGGTTGTGATAGCATTAGAAAAATAAATGGTATGTTGTGTTTATGGCAGTTAAAGGAAAAATTGGTATGTTGTGTTATGATAGCTTTTAAATAATTGGTTTGTTGTGTTGTGGTAGCATAAAAAAATTGGTTTGTTGTGTTCGCATGAAAAAATGGTTATGTTGTGGTAGTATAAAAAAAAAAAAAAAATGGTAGGTTAAGTTGGCTTAAAAAAAAAAACCACTAACTGGCATGTCATATTTGCATAATAATAAAAATGGTAGGTTGCACAGTATTGGATTACAATAACAGAAAAAGAAAATGGTATGTTGTGGATGCATAGAAAAAATGGTAGGTTGTATTGGCTGGCCCATAAAAAACATATGTCGTGTTAGTTTAAATATAAAATTGGTACTGTATTGGCTTCTAAAAAAAAAAGGTAGGTTGTAGTTGCATACAAATAAAAATAGTATGTTTTATTGGCTTGCAAAAAAAAAAAAAGGAAAAAAAAAATTGTATCATGTTGTGTTACCTTAGAAATCAAATTTACTCTGTGTGTTACGTTAGGTACGGTTAGATGAGGTTCTGCCCTGTGTAAAGCTACAGGGGCTGACTCGTCTCAGGTGGGTTATACATTATTAACACATATACTATTCTCTCTCTCTAACACATTTCATTACACATTATTTTTTCTCTCCAATGCATCTAGTTTCTCTCCAACATCTTTATTTTCTCTCCAACGCTTCAATTTTCTCTCCAACTCTCTCCAACGTTACTATTTTCTCTCCCTTTTCTCCCTCAGGCCTCCAATGCATTCCTAGCCCAGCGTGTGTCCAGTATCAATGCCATCTCTGCTCTGTGTGAGGCTACAGGGGCTGATGTGTCCCAGGTGGCTTATGCTGTTGGCAAGGACTCGCGCATTGGATCAAAATTCTTACAGGCATCAGTTGGTTAGTTATTATTGTTGTTGTGGTTATTTTTTTTTTGTCATTGTTGTTGTTATTGTTATGTTTGTATAGGTCAGTGGTGTCCTCGTCGCCCACCTTTCTTGTAATGGTACATGCAGCTTCATGTCCCCTATGATACAGGGGAGGGGGAGGGGGTGTGTGAAGTGAGGGTTGGGAACCACACTCTCTAATAATGACCACACTAAAGGTTGAACTAGCCTGAGACCCTTTGTCTGTCGGTACAATCCAGGGAAGGGGAGTGGGGGTTGGGGACCACACTCTCTAACAATAACCCCACTAAATATTCAAATAGCCTGAGTTTTACCCTTTGTCTATGAGGGGTTCTACACTGGTGCTAGAACTTCAACAACCACCTAAAAAAAAAGGCAAATGTGAAATTGATGATGATGTATTATTGCATTGTATTACTGTATATATTATCACTATTGTATTGTATTGTATTTTTATTTATTTCAGGTTTTGGTGGTAGTTGCTTCCAGAAGGATTTGCTAAACTTGGTGTATATTGCCGAGTGTTTAAACCTTCATGAAGTAGCAATGTATTGGCAACAAGTCACTGATATGAATGAATATCAACGAACAAGGTCAGACATTGTCTGATTAGTAGTAGTAGTATTGGTATTATCATGAATATTATTATTATTATTAGTAGTAGTAGTAGTATTTGTATTATGTGATTATTATTATTATTATGTGAATAGTGTTATATGATTAGTACTGTAGTATTATTATATTAACAAAAATAATGGTGGCCTCTTATTGCTTGGAATTATTGGGTGATCTTCAATGAGTGTAAAGGGGTATCACAATAGCACCACGTGCGAGGTTTTTGTGGGACTGGCGGAACAAAGTTCAGTGAACGCGGGACGAAAATGGAATGTATTTCTAGCCAAGACAGTTCTGCGTATGCAGAACGGAGTCAATAAATAATTTATTAATATCAATTAATTCAAAGTAAAAAGGGTGGTTTAATATCAGAAAATAGTTTTGAAATATAATTATTTTTGAATAACCTTAAAAAAAACACTTATAGTAGAAAATACGATGTCGATATTTTACTGTATTTACATCCCGACTCCCGAGTAGTGTGTACAGTCTGCGCGAAAAGTTAATGTCAGGTGGCTGCGTAATATCGGGTCTATGCAGGTTTCCTTCAAATCGATTTATTAGGGCATTCTGAGGAGTGATTTAAAATATCCATTATCCAGCAACAACTGGCAACTCTTACCGCACGAGTAAGCCTAGCAGACTAGTGGAACGTTTAAATTTATTAAGCCTAGTGGCCTTGATTAATAGGGAGGAGTGCATTTTGTATAGATGTTTTTACACGTGAATTTTCAGTGATAGTTCATTCTTTCACATTTTCAAACAATGCCTAGGAAGGTAACAACGAATGAAGACATTGCTTCGATAATTACTTGAAAATAAAAAAAACCTTAAAACATCAGAAATTGCAGATAAAACTGGGATTACGGCAAGTGTTGTGAGGAGGTGGATGCAACGTTATCGTCAGGGAAATGAGGCTAGCTTACCCCACCACAAACCCAATTCAGGACGTCCCAAATTAACCCCTCGCAGGACCAGAAGCATTCTTTCCCGGCAAGTTAGTAATAACCCAAGACTGACAGCAAGGCAACTTAAGGAAAACAACTCACAATTATTAGGAAATGTGGCTATTCATACTATCCAAGATGTGTTGCACAACAACCTTGGTTACCGCAGCTACCGTGCACGCCTTAAGCCATTATTATCCACCGTACACAAGCTTCAACGGCGTCAATTTGCAGACAAATATCTAACCTGGAGTGAAAACGACTGGAAATCGGTACTTTGGAGCGATGAAGCTACCTTTTCTGTAACTGGGTGTAGCTATGATAGAGTGTACCGGAAACGTGGTAGTGATCCGTATGACTCCCGCTACAGTCAAAACAGTGAAACACCCTGATTATGTAATGGTATGGGGGTGTTTTACTTATCATGGGGTAGGAAAACTTGTACTATTGCCAAAGAACGTAAAAATCAATCAGGATGTGTACTATGAATTATTGAATGAAGTGAAGTGTTAGCCGACTCGTTTGAAAAAACACAAGTCACATTTTTTATGTAAGACAGGGCACCAGCTCATACTGCCCGTAGTGTTAAAAATTGGCTCCAGGACTGTTGTATTAATTACTTTAATGACTGGCCAGCAAACAGTCCAGACTTAAATCCCATTGAGAATTTGTGGGGAATAATGAAAACGAGGCTACGAGACATGGACGCTTCATCACTACCCAAGCTAGAGTCCGCCATCCGCCAACTTTGGGATACATTTCCATCTTCACTTCTCCAGAATCTGGCCATGAGTGTTCCTAGAAGGCTGCAAAGGTGCAAAGAGCGTAAAGGAAACACTACAGGCTACTAATTTGCGAGGGTAAATGTTATTTGTATAATTACGTTACTGTTACATGAAAAGCAAATCTTGTCGACATTTGTTTATCGGCCATGACCTTAACTTTTTGTGCTTACTGTACAAGGAGAACGTGTACATGTGTAGAGTCGTCATTGAATGCAAACATGGACAACAAATCAAGCCTACGGTGGTCTTCTAGCTTCTTTCCTCTCCTCTTCTTCAAAAATAATAGTTGCAAGGGGAAATGCAACCACTAACTGGTCATCATCATCCACAAGATCCATGTTGTTGTTTAGATTTTGTTGTCGTGGTCGCGTGACTTGTCTGCTATGCTGCATTCAGTGTTCTACGTACAAAGAACTAGCCCGCTCCAGTGTAAAAGTTTCTGCCCCATCCGTTCTGGTACCTGGTTCCGCCAGTCCCACAAATACCTCATACGCAGTGCTAGTGTGATACCCCCTTAAAATGAAGTGATCGATACAAGTATTTTATTCATTGTATATCCAGGGTCTACAATAGTGAGAGTCTTTTGTATAAAATGTTTAAATTTACCACATAATTATATACTTTTAACACAGGGTCAGTAAATCACTTTTTATATATACAGTAAGCCCTCAATATAAGATGATTAAATTTATCACATACATACATCCTTTTAACATAAGGCTCAGTAAATCATACAAACATATTATCTCTCCTTCCCTTAGGTTTGCCAAGAGGATCATTGGTTGTCTCTTTAACACAGTGACGGACAAAACATTAGCTGTGTTTGGGTTTGCATTTAAGAAAAACACTGGTGATACAAGGGAAAGTCCTGCTATATTTGTATGTTCACATTTATTAGAGGAAGGAGCCAGGCTCAACATATATGACCCAAAGGTAGGCCATTGTTATTATTTGGTTATTATTTTGTTGTTGTGGTGGTGGTGGATTTCTGTGTGTGTGTCTCCGTCTCTTCTCTGTCTATTTCTATTTTTCTCTCTGGTGGATTTTTCTCTGTCTGTCTCCCTTGCTTTTTATATATTTTCCTTTCTATCTATATAACTCAAGTATTCACTCTCTCTCTCTACGCGAAGGTGAATATTACATTAATATCTGAGTAAGGTAAATATTTTGTTGTTATTTTACACACTAAGTAGTGTTGGAAGAATCCAATATTATTTACAGGTTAAAAACTACTTTAAACATCCATAGTTATTTTACACATTTAAACCCATAGCTGTTTTACACATTTAGTGATGAATCAAATTTTTAATTCAGGTTGAGAGACAGCAGATAGAGAGTGACCTGACAAGTGCAAGGGCTACCAGTGAACCAGAAAGAGTAGAGAAACTTATACACATCTATACTGACCCTTACCAAGCTGTTACTGATGCACACGCCATTGTTATACTGACTGAGTGGGATGAGTTTAAGGTTAGTACACATTGTTTGGCGTAGGTAAGTGGTGTCCCCATTGCCCACCAACACTTTTGACGGCTAATAGTATGTAAACTACGTATGTTATATGAATAAATGATCCATGATATTGAAGTACAAACCTGTAGCTGTCTCCTGATGAACTTGTGAAGACTAAATGGATATCTGTAGGATGGGAAGCCAGGTCAGAATGACCACAACTCAAAGCACACTTTTACACTCCTGACAATTCTAAATACGTTTTCACACTCTAATTTCGTCATAAAACGTGTCAGAATCACATTTTTCAACACAACAATATGAACTATAATGTTACAGTCGTTTTTACATACATATATGGTAATTAGAGCAAAATACAGTTAATGAAGGGTTAATTTAAATGTTTATATCAACAAGTTAAGGGTATAGGACAATGTTTGTTCATCCAATCACGAGCTGGCAATGCAATGTTGCCATTTTACACATGGACATTGGTCAGATGAAATGAAATAGACTATAGCACTGCGTTCAATGTTGATCTCATTCACTTGTCCATATACCCTTCAAAGTCAAACGATTGCTTGGTTACTGGCACGACTTCGCCCGTCGAGAACAGAAGCACCATAACTCCTCACAGTCCGCATAATGGCCTCCTTGTTCTTCCATATTGTAGGTATGGTAGACTCTGCCACCCTAAACTCTTCCCTCCTTTTTAATCACCTAAAGCTTCAGAGCGTGCGACATAAATTTCTTTTTATGCTCGACCTTTGGCATGGTGAAGGCAGGTGTTAGTTAGTAGGGTGTAGGGGTTGGGGGCAACAAGTTATCAATAATGGAGAGGGGGATACACAGGATGCAAGGGAGCGGGAGACTGACTGAGTGAGAGGGAGAAGCTGGCTGGGAGGAGTGGCTTGTTGGAGCGTGGGTTTGGGGGAGTGGCTAGTTTCACGCAGAAACTGGATTTAAACAAGCTTCTGGGAAAGGCTATGGATTTGGGCCATTCTTGTCCACAAAACGTGTGCTGTGGAAGCATCACGTGTAATAAAATGATGCTGATTTGGGGTTCATCGCACATTGAGAGAACCTACTGTATCCAAAAAATTTATATCCACCATTTGTTTATCTAAAAAAATATATATATCCACCATCTGTTTGTCTAAAAAAAGTCTACATTCACCATTTGTATATTTACAGACTTGCGACTACAAGAAAATGTTGTCAGTGATGAAGAATCCATATATCCACCAACTGTTTTGCTAAAATATATATCTACCATTTGTTTGTTCATATCCTCCTTATATTTACAGACGTATGATTACAAGAAGATGTTGTCAGTGATGAAGAAGCCAGCATTTCTATTTGATGGAAGGAAGATTCTTGACCACGAGTCCCTGATTAACCTTGGCTTCCACACAGAGACCATTGGCAAGAGGTTCACACGCAACACTCTGCTCAGATCATCGGGTGGGGACCTGTAGATGTGAGACAGAGAGATTATTTGCATTGTCTGTATGCATGAATATCAGTGTGTGGTGCAGGTATGATGGCTCTGTTTGTCTGTGGGGTTGTCGTACTGGTACCACACCATCGTCAACACCACACACTGATATTCTTGCATACCATGGCTCCATACACACACACACACACACACACACACTATACAGCCATCGTACCGGTACCACACCATTGTATGCAAGAATATCAGTGTGTGGTGTTGACGATGGTGTGGTACCGGTATGATGGCTCTGTAGTGTGTGTGTCTATGGAGTCACCGTACTTGTACCACACCATTGCCAACACTACACACAGATATTCTTGCAAACAACCATTTAAAATACACTACATTTATTTATTTATTTACTATTATTTTTATTTTCTTATTATTTATTTATATATTTTTGCACTAAATTTGCACCATTGCATAATGCCAATACTTAATAATTATTCTTGTGTTTTTTGGGGGCATTTTTTTAAAATTAATTGTTGTGGTGTATTTTGGGGTAACATTTCTAAAGTGACTCCGCGTGTGAGATGTAGTTGAAAAATTGTAGGTTAGTGAGTCCTTCAAACATTGCACAAAACATATAAATTATATGGAGGAAGCTTGTTTCATGGCACAGTCAGGGGGAATCAGAAACCTCCAATTCTCATACATGGATGAATTAGAAGCCTCTGATACCCACACAATCATAGGGTCCTTAAGAGGAGATTCTCTTGTTGGTGAACTATACCATGAAACAGATCCCCTGGTATAGTTAGGAGGAATAAGTAGCACTCATTAAGGGGGTTATAATACACTTTTGGTACACTCAGATACTATAGTCTCTAGCCCACCTGAGTCGATGCCCGAGATCTGAAGCAGGCAGTTTCTGGACGATGGCCCACCCAAAGCCTCCATTGGTTCGAGATGTGTGTAGCCTCAAGATGGTTTGGGTTGGCTGTCATCCAAATATTACCTGCTTCAGATCTCGGGCTTTGACTAAGGTAGGCTAGAGAACTTTGATATCCAAGTGTACATTGGAGTGCCTTGATTCCTCTAAAGTATGCCCGGAAACAGAACCAATTAATAAATATAATGGTGGTGGCCTGTTGTTGTTGCTTGGAATAGTTTGTTTGGAGGAATCAGTTGCTCCAGATTTACCCCCAACACCAACACTGGGGATAAGAGAGGTGGGACAGGAAATACAAGGGAATGGAGGGAAGGTGATACAGAGGTGAGACAGGAAATAGAAGGAATGGAGGTACAGTTAATTTTATAATTGAATACTCCCATATAACACAAATCATGCAGCCTTCCTTTACAATTAATATTCTATCACTTATAAAAGAGAAGTACTGTACCACTTATTCAGTCACTTATAATGAGATACAGTCAGCAAAAAAGTATTACAACCCCCTTATGGATAGTGATATGTAGGGTTGGTATTCCTGAGTAATTATATTATTTACTAATATATCATCTGCTACTACTAACTAACAGAAACATCATTCATAAAAACACTTAGTACTACAATCATGACTACTACTACTACCACTACTACTTCTATCACCATCATTATTTGGTAGGGAGAGAGAAAAGAGGGCAGTATTGACACCCTCGCTCTGTGACAGCCAGAGACTGCTACTGATGTGACCAAGTGTGTAACATTACATATATAGACTATATAGTACATCAGGAGACGATCCTTCATCAGCGTCTTGGACAGATCAAGCATACCAACCCTACTGTACAGTACTTAAAAAATTTAATTTCAATGCAAGGGTTGTTCCAATACTTTTTTGCACTCTGTACCACTTATTCTATCACTTATAAAGAGGAAGGTTAACACTCAAGGACAGACTGGTTTTGTTTAAGCTGCTCGTGTGTGTGGCAGGACACACTTTGCATAATGGCATGCTAGTTTGAATTGGGGAAACTGACTGAGGCGGGCAGCCAGACTGTGTGTGTTTCATTATATTTCATATGCTACCAGTGTAGAGGACGCCTATTTAAATCTGCCCAACAGTTGACTTTTAACAAGGATTTTTTTCCAAACTTAGGACACCAATGCCCGAAAGTAAAGTTGTTGTTTTTTCTCCTAAAATGCAAGGTAGACGTTGGCCGTCCGCGAGTTTTAAAATAAAGTAGCTGTGTTTTATCTGTTAAAAATGGAACAGGAATGAGAAATGAGACTGACTGAACATAATGACAACAACAAGCCACAAGTCTTGTGTTTAATTTGTCCCTTACGACAATAATCATTCAAGTATAATTCAAGTGTCAAGATAATAATACAAGTATAACTCAATATAATATTTCGAGGATCAAGATAATGATTCAAGTATAATTCAAGTTTCAATGTAATAATTCAAGTGTTGTGTTGAATATACTGTTGATTTTACTGTCTATGTATTTATTGATTGTCTGTTGGTTTTAGTAACTGCCTGCTGATTTTATTTATTGTCTGTTAATTTTTCTGTACTGCATGTCTGTTGATTTTAGTAATCGTCTGTGTATTTTGTATTTTTTGTTTATATTAGTATCTGTATGTTAATTTTAATGTCTGTTAAATTAACTGTGTGTTAATTTTAATGTGTTTGTATTGTACTTATTTATTAGTTTACCACATTCAGTATTTGCATTGAGTATTATTGCATTATGTTTTATGTATATTAATTATTACATTACCAAACACAGTATTTGATTCTGTCCAACAAATTTTTCGATGTTATATATATTTTTTTCTTGGTGAAATGTACAGATTCCCTCATATTTTAACTGAATGGATTTTTTGGAAAATGTAATGCAATCCAAGACAAATTATGCTAAAAATGTACACCACTTTGTACACTCGGAAAAACAAAGTTTGGGAAACACCTCTATGTTAATGTTTATATTTTTTATTAACGTGGTAGGGTTGGTACTTTCGAAGACTGATGATGGAATCTCACTACTACATATTTAATGTCGCTCTACACTAAGCCTCAGTCGGCCTTGGGCTGTCACCTTTAAAAATTATACTCAGTGGGTTTTTATCAGTGTAGAATAACATTATAACTTTACTATTTACGTCATTATTGTGTAAATTATTTGTAATACAAAGTATTGATCTTATTATATATATATATTAAAAAAAAAAAAAAAAAAAAAAAAAAAGACGTGAGGATGATAAGGATGACACCTGCTGTATGTCAGGAGTATCACCCCTACATACCAACAGACACAGGGGTGATTACAATACTTATTTTGCCACTATGTGCTTATCTGTAACACGTACACACTGGAATATATATATGTACGTCAAATGTGTATATAAGGTCATACAGTTATTATTACTTAGAAGAGGTTGACTGCTTGATTGATTGATATTAGGTGCTGCAACAGCGCCCAAGGAAGGAGGTGATTGAGAGGTGGAACAGTAAACACTAAGGGTAACTGATGAAAAAATGGGACAGTTGGAGAAGTGAAAGCCCCTTTTAGTTACCTTTTACGACAAGCAGTACAGTACAGTACTTAAAAGGGAAGTGGTGCATTTTTATCACCATAAAAATAACACCCACAATAGTATTATGTTTTTGCTTTAAGAGAGAGAGTGGCTTTGTAATACACTGTTAGGGAAGAGAAGAAAGGGTGGGAGGGAGGGAAAGTGGAGAATAAAGGGAGAGAAAGAGGAAGGGAGGAGATGGGCACCAAAGCAGACAGGAAAGGGAGAGGGGGGGCTGGAGAGGGGCATCAGAGACATGGGGGAAGGGAGGGTTGGTGTCGGTGATGACATTATTGTTGCTTGGAATGGTATGCAAGGAAATAATTGCTCCAGATTTACCAACACTGTACTACACACTCCTTAATAAATCCTTGGAGTTAAAATGTATGAGAGTAATTACAGTATTCCCTTGATATAAGATGAATAAATTTATCACAAACTGTATATCCATTTAACACAGGGTCAGTAAATCACTTATATACACAGTATTCCCTTAATATAAGATGAATAAATTTATCACATATATCCTTTTAACACAGGGTCAGTAAATCACTTAGCCTAGTGTGTATGGTAATGAATAACACATGCCTGGGAAAATATTGGGTGGTCTTCAATGAGTGTAAAATTAACACAGTAATGGATACAAGCATTTATTCATTGTATATCAAGGCTCTGCTGTACCATAATTTTTAGACTGATTGCCTTATGGTGAGATCCTTTTGTTGGTGAATTGGAAGGTCTGTGATTCCCCCAAACTATGCCACAAAACTACAGATCCCCTTTTAGTACCATTGAGAGGGTCTGTTTTCTGGTATAGTTAGGAGGAATCAGTAGCCTTCCAATTCACCAACAAGAGAATCTCCCGTTAATTTTGGTTGTTATATAAACAGTGGGTCGTAGGGGTTAAAAATTTTTCTTTTATCTATTATATACAGTATATATAAAAAATAATATTCATGCCTTTTTTATATTGACTTTCTTTTACCCAAAATGAATAAATAATTGGAATACAAGACCATGGACTATTCAAGAACATTGGTGGTGCATATGATGGCGTGATGGTATGATGGCTCTCTAGACAAATAACAGAGCCGTCGTACCGAGTACCATACCATCGTCAACACCATGGATGTTCTTGCATACAACCTTGTGTTATAAGAGAGGTGAAAAAATATAGTAAAAGTTTCCCTATTTTCAGTGTTGTTGTTGTGAGAGAGAGAGGACAAAAATGTGTCAGGAAAATATGGAAAGCAGTCTATTAGAAAGAATAGGATACTAGAAAGAAAATATATACAGTATGTGTGTGTGAAAAAATAAGGTGTGGAAAAATAAGTATGTATGTGGTGTGTGATTTGAGAGTGAAAGAAGACCTGGCCTGGACAACCCTGTAGGATGAGGGAGGTGATAGATAGAAAGGAGGGATAGTTGGAGAATTTGTACCACAAATATTTCCACAAAATGAGACAAGCATTTAGGAATAAAATAGTACCCTAACAGTCAAGGAATAAAAGGCAAAGAATTAATTTATCTACAGTAATAATATGTTGCATAATGTACTGTATACCCTGGATATACAATACCCAATGTTTTCCCAGGCTTGTGTTATTCATTACCATACCACTATGTGATTTACTGACCCTATGTTAAAAGGTTATACAATATGTGAATATGTGATAAATTTAATCATCTTATATTACAACTTACATATATACTTTGGAGGAATTAAGGTACTCCAATGTACCAGAAGTATATTATTTGCTTTAGGGGAGATTCTGTTGATGGTAAATCCTCCACACTATAACACCTCAATGTTACAAATGGGGTTTCTGTTCTTCGGTATAGTTTGGAGGAATTGATGGCCTTCCAATTTATCAAAAAGAGAATCCCTCTTAACAGCGCATGAGACACATACACAGAGAATTATCACTTACCTAATTGTGTTTATTGTTTGTTTTTTTCCAGATGAACACTACCCATCCTTCTCCTGGACTCCATAACCAACTGATTTGTTACCAGTCAAACTGAAATAATACAAGTCATATAATTATCATAATTATTATTATGATTACCGTACAGTAAAAAAAATCGGTAGAGAGTATTATTATTATTATTATTATTATTATTATTATTATTATTATTATTACTATTATTACTGGGAAAATAATACAGGGAAATAATACCGGTATACAGTGTACTATTATTATTATTATCATTACTGGGAAAATAATACAGGGAAATAATACCGGTATACAGTGTACTATTGTTATTATTATTACTATTATTATTATTAATACAGTACTGGTATTTTTATTATTATTTTCTTTATTATTATTATTATTATTATTATTAATGTGAAGCTAAAATAGCCTACACCAGCTAATAATAATAATAATAATAATAATAATAAAATGAGAACCAGGACCATTGTAAAGGGATTATTATTTGGGCATTGAGACAAGCATGGGAGTGGTGGAAGAAGTTAAGGGAAGATTCTTTTTTTGATAAATTGGAAGGTTACTGATTCCTCCTGAATATGCCAGAAAACAGATGCCACCAGGCATACAAGCACTAACTAACATAGCAAACTGCAGCTACTCACACAACACAATACCCAACATCTGGAAGCACAGAAATATCATCACTATCCCCAAACCCAACAAAGATCCCACACTACCCTCATCTCACCATCCCATTACCCTCCTTTGCACACCCTCCAAAGTTACTGAGCACCTCATCATTAATCTAATCACACCACACATTCCCTTATATCCTTACAACAGTTTCAGACCCCTACACTCCACAAACACACTTCTCACTGACCTCACACAAAGAATCTATGATGGCATCAACTCAGATAGATCCCCACACAGAACACTCCACATCACATTGGATGTCAGTAAAGCACTCGATGTCATCCCCCGCCACAACCTTGCAAACAAAATATACAACACAAACATGCATAACAACACAAAAAGATGGCTAGCCAACTTCTTGGGAGGAAGAGTAGCCCATGTTACATTTGCTGGTCAGTCATCTACCATTAGAAGGTAATAATTTTTTTTTACCATGGGAAAAAATTAATGTGTTGTGGGCAATATTATAAAAAAAAAAAAAAAAAATTATAATGTAATAATAATATCAACAATAATAATAGGATAAAAGATACATATAAATAAAAAACCTAATCCAATTTTTTCTGCATGGTAAGCTAATTGTGTTATTATTTTTTTTTTTTTATTATTATTATTATTATTATTATTATTATTATTATTATTATTATTTGAGTGAAAATTAGCACCTAAATCTGAGGCATTATTTTGCACTAAATTAAGCATGGAAATAATGGTTAAGGGGAGATTCTCTTGTTGGTAAATTGGAAGGTCTCTCATTCCTCCAAACTATGCCAGGAAATGTTACTAATAGGGGATCTGTTATTTCGTGTCATAGTTTGGAGGATTCGCTAACCCTCCAATTTACCATCAAGAGAATTTTCCCTTGGCCTAAATTACAAAAATAAAAGAAAACAAAAATGGTTGTAAATGTGTGTTTTCAATGATAAACCTTTGGGCTTTATGTAAGAACATTCTTGGTGCATACGATGGTGTGGTACCAGTACAAGGGTTATGTTGTATGTCTATGGAGTCATTGTACTGGTACCACACCATATGCAAGAATATTTGTGTGTGGTGTTGACGATGATGTGGTACTGGTATGATGACTCCAAACACACACTACAGAGTCATCACACTACAGAGTCATCACACTCCAAACACACACTACAGTCATCACACTCCCAACACACACACTACAGTCATCACACTCCAAGCACACACACTACAGTCATCACACTCCCAACACACACTACAGAGTCATCACACTCCCAACACACACTACTGAGTCATCACACTCCCAACACACACACTACAGTCATCACACTCCAAACACACACACTACAGTCATCACACTCCCAACACACACTACAGTCATCACACTCCAAACACACACTACAGAGTCATCACACTCCCAACACACACACTACAGTCATCACACTCCCAACACACACTACAGAGTCGTCACACTCCAAACACACACTACAGAGTCATCACACTCCCAACACACACTACTGAGTCATCACACTCTCAACACACACTACAGAGTCATCACACTCCAAACACACACTACAGTCATCACACTCCCAACACACACTACTGAGTCATCACACTCCCAACACACACTACTGAGTCATCACACTCCCAACACACACTCCAAACACACTACAGAGTCATCACACTCCCAAAACACACACTACAGTCATCACACTCCCAAAACACACACTACAGAGTCATCACACTCCCAAAACACACTACAGAGTCATCACACTCCCAAAACACACACTACAGTCATCACACTCCCAACACACACTACAGTCATCACACTCCCAAAACACACACTACAGTCATCACACTCCCAACACACACTACAGAGTCATCACACCGGTATCACACCATCGTCAACACCACCAATGTTTTTTTAATACGGCCATGTGTTCAATAACTATTCTTTATTATTATTCATTTACTATTATATATTCTCCTTTATTTATTATTCTTTATTATCCTTTACTTATTATTCTTTATTTGCCTTCAAGCAATTGTACAATTATATAGTCATTCCACATTTTTATTATTATTATTAATTGATATTTTTAACATACAGTATACTATCCACTTCTTATTTAAATATGATTGTTATTTTTGCACAGAATTTTGTACCATGAAAAAAACTAAGGGACTTGTGCTAAAACATTGGTGGTGTTAACGATGATGTGGTACTGATACGATGACTCTATAGACATACCGTACTACAGAGCCATCCTATCGGTACAATGCCATCATCAACACCACCGATATTCTTGCATACAATGGAAAGTGCCATAATTACTTAGAGATACAAAACTACAGTATGCATGTATGAAACTTTACTGTGAGAGAAAGAGACTGTATGAAACTTTATTGTAAGAGAGATTGTATCAAACTATTATTACTATGAGAAAAACTGTATCAAATTTTACTGTGAAAGAAAGACTGAGTTGGAGAGACAGCATCAAACTATTACTATGAGAGACTGTCAAACTTTACTGTGAGAAAGACTGTATCAAAGTAAATATTTTATACTGTAAGTTTTGGGGAAT
Source organism: Petrolisthes cinctipes (assembly GCA_033782935.1). Classification (NCBI taxonomy): domain Eukaryota; kingdom Metazoa; phylum Arthropoda; class Malacostraca; order Decapoda; family Porcellanidae; genus Petrolisthes; species Petrolisthes cinctipes. The sequence continues at coordinate 132,154 of JAWQEG010003896.1, read as the reverse complement.
AAAAGTGAATAAAATACTAAGTTTCAATTTTTTTCTGTAAAAAATATTAGAGGGAGGGAGAAAAAAGATGGGTGGAAAATACAGAGAAGGAAGGAAAAGGGGGGGGGGGGAGGGAGAAGTAGATACAAGGAACGTATCAATATTAAGGGAAGATTCTCTTGTTGGGAAATTGGAGGGCTACTGATTCCTTAAAACTATGACATGAAACAGATGCCCTCAATGTTACAAATGCAAGTTTCTGTTTCTTGGTTTAGTTTGGAGGATTTGCTAGCCCTCCAATTTACCAACAAGATAATCTCCCCTTAACTTTTCAATTAAGAAAAGCCGCAGAAATGGGAAAATACAATTTTTTCCCAACTTTTTTGGATGATTTATCATTCCCTGTTTTTTTATGTTGAAATGTAGTTGGTATAATGTATTTTGACCATGTTTGTTCCCGCCCCTCTAAGAGGCTGTATTAAGTGGTAAAACAAATAACACATTAAATAGTTAATATTCACATGTTATAAAATTTGTCTGATTTTACCCAACCAAACCTAATGTGGACCTTATTTGAGCAAACTACTGGGACCGACCTGTACTGCAGCAGACTACCGGGACCGAACTGGGACCTTACCTGACCTAACCTAACCTAACCTGGACCAGGGCAGACTATCAGGACCAGACCTGACCTGACCTAACCTGGACCAGGGCAGACTACCGGGGCCTAACCTGGGCAAACATAGGGGGTAAATCATACCTGGTCAAAATACACTCTCACACTGGGGAAAAAAAAAAAAAAAAAAAAAAAAAAAAAAGTGGTAAGTGTCTTCCTTTCTTAATCATTAATTACTTATCACAATTATCAGAATATAGTCAGAATTATTTACGATATACACTTACCCGGTATAGTTAGCCTGCAATGTTCAAATATATTGCAGATTTAATTAGTTCCAAAAATTAATAACTTACCATAATTTCAGAATATACTCAGAATTATTTATGATATACAATTTTAATTAGTTCATAATGTCCTAATTTAAGGGGGTAAGATAATTTTGGTACATTGGTTCCTCCAAAGTATGCCAGGAAACAAACAAACAGGACCAGATGAACAAGGGCCCTATTCAAGAATATCCTTGGTGGACCTATACGATGGTATGGTACAGTACTGTACGACAGCTCTGTTATTTATCTATGGAGCTATCGTACCGGTACCACACCATCGCATGCACCATGAATGTTCTTGAATACGGCCCTAAAACTAATGCTGTCCTGTTGCTGTTGCTTGGAATAATTTGGAGGAATCAGTTGCTCCAGATTTACCAACACTCTCCTGTCCCCTTAGGAATGATTGCAGTTATAATTATAAATACCCCAAATTATTATTAGTATTTCAGAAAGTGAGACCCGGCCGTACAGTAAACTCCCATTTTACACTGGGATTATGTATGTGAAATAGTGTGTGTGTAATGTATGTACTGTATGTATGTACTGTAAACACTTATTGTACACTACATTTCACACCCATAGGCTAATACCAGTGTACAGTACAATGAGAGTATTCTGGGAATCATTTCCAAATTACACATGTATGAGATATCTAATTTTCAATGTGATATACGTTTTTATGGTCAAATTTCCGTATGTTTGATATACTGTATGTCTTACCTTGCATAACTCCCGGTAGTCAGCTAAGGTTAGGTCCCAGTAGTCTGCCACGGTCCAGATTAGGTTAGATTAGGTTAGGTCAAGTCTGCCTAATTCTAAAACAAACTAATACTACAGTATTTGTGCTCACCAAAAATTGGAAAACCCGAGCCAACTTTTGCCAAAAGCTGGGTGATGAGGTATGGCCAAAACAGGATATTTGCACTGTTGCACAATATATAATCATTAAAACTAAATGAATCACATGAAAAACTAAAGGAAAAACTATGTTTTGTCTGAAAATCTCACACATGTGTAACTTGGAAAAATTATCGATTTCTGTACAGTTTCATTACAAACCCTGATATAGCAACAGAAATAACATATCTCTAAATATCTTACCAATAATAATGAGAAAATCAGTCGTACTGTTGGGGTACATACTACAGACATTCAAGACAAGAGACCCCACAACCCTGATAACTCTCTGGAAAGCCCTGATTATACCCCACATCGACTACTGCTCTCAACTGTGGACCCCACACAAACAATACTACATAATGAAACTTGAAGGTCTCCAAAGAATATTCACATCCTGCATCAAAATACAACAAAATCAACAAGAACCAGAACAATTAGACTACTGGCAGAGATTATCAAAATTCCAGCTCTTCTCAATTGAAATGAGAATAGAGAGATACATAATCATATATACATGGAAAATCCTAGAAGACCAAATCACACCTCCTAAAACAGAGCCCATCCAACCATTACAACGACAAGAGAATGCAAGAACTGGAAGAAAATGTATCCAGACACACCTACCATCGGAATGTTCTGTCAGGATTCAAACCCTCAAACACAACAACCTATCTAAAAGGTAGGCAAGGCTCTTCAACTGTCTCCCTAACAACATAAGAAGCATCTCAGGTGTGGCTACAGACACTTTCAAGAGGGGGATAATCTTTGGAAGTGTTCCTCTTAACGAAATTTAATGAAAATAAGTAATCATATAGTTAACATAATGTACAATACCGTTATGAAGGTTTCAGTTGTCAGTCGCATCTGGTTTCGTCACAATATGCAAATTCATGTATTCACTCTCTGATTTTTCTAAGTCCAAAATGTCAATAAACAAACAACCCGGGACAGACGAGTTATCGGCATATGCCTTTGCAACGGCTCCCAATTTTTTTTTTTTTTTTTTTAACTATTGTGTGCGTTGCTGTCTTAATGTTTTTTGTCTGTTTTTCCAGATGTTTTTCAAATAATTTTTCTAATCTTTTATAAGTTCACTATTATTGTTGTTTTGTAGTACAGTAGTAATATTCCTCTTTATTTTCCCTGCAAGGTTGCATGAATGAGTATTGTTGTCTTATGTGAGTGTATATGTGTGTGTCTTATGTGTGTGTGTAGTAAGAAATGTTCCCGGTCTTCTTTCTCAAAGTTACACAGTTCACACTTAGGATTCTCGTTTTTAATTATGTTTTTCCAATTAAGATCTGATGTGTTCAGTCTTGCACAGACCATTAGGTTAGATTCCCGAGTGTTGTCAAACCATTTAATTTCCTGTATATTTCTTTTGTATTTCATATACAAATATAAAGTTGACTTTTCGTTTGTGTGTTTTTTCCAGTTTTCTGTGTCCCAGTTATTAATAATTTCCTTTATGTTGCTTGTCGTCATATTTTCAATTTTCTTCAGATTGATGTTTAACTACTTCATATATATTATTGTTTGCTTTATTGTTTCTGTTTTTCTGTTGTCGTAGAAGGCTTGTAGAAATATTTCTCTGATTACGCTGTTATCGTTATTTATGGCGTGTTTTGCATACATTATTTTGTTTGTCATATGTCTTGCTTTGCATGATGATGCTCCAATTTCATCTTAGCCCTTCAACTGCTGCATATCTTGGTACTTGTAGAATTTTTCTGTAGACTTTATTTTCTATCATATGCAGGGTATTCAGTTCAGTTTCATCTATTTTTATTACTTCTGTGGCATAGAGTATGTTTGGCAGGGCTAACCCTTTCCAAAAAGTCTTCCCTACTAGCAATCTATTGCTACTCTTTGCTGTTACTGAGTAGGTGGTGTTAACAAGTCTTCTGGTTTTGTTTATGCTCTCAACTTTGTTGTCTTTAAAGCAGTTTCTTCTGTTTGCAATTTGTAGTTCCTGTATATGTATTGGCATTTCATATATAATAGACCCAATTATATCTTTATTTTCTTTAACTCGTATATGTTTGCTATGAACCATTGTATTTTTATACAGTATTAATAATTTTGTACAAGAAAGGTGGGAAAGTATAGCAAGCATGAAGAAAACAGAAGGAAAGGAAAGACTGTTGAAAAATTGAAAAGGAGAGGGAGAAGGTGATACAGAGAGGTGGGATAACAAACAAGTATAAAGGAAATGGATGGAAGGGAAGGTCAGATGAACAATTATGGGGAAAAGAATAATATACCCTTAACATTAATACTGTATTATTATTATTATTATTATTATCATATATTATTTGAAGTACGAAACTCACGCTTATTAGGATCAAATGTACAGTTAGAAACAAAGGAGGTAATACACTGTTGATACATTAAGAGTGTCTTGATTCCTCGAAAGTATGCCAGGAAACAGTAACAATAAATAAATATAATGGTGGTATCCTGTAGCTTGGAATAGTTTGGAGGAGTCAATTGCTTCAGATTTACCACCAACAACACAGTTCTACACCCTTAACAGTAAGAAAATTATGGGCCGTGTGCAAGAACATTGATGATGATGACGATAGTGTAGTACCGGTACGTTGGCTCTGTAGTGTGTCTATGGAGTTATTGTACCAGTACCACACCATCATCAACACCATCAATGTTCTTGAATACAAAATATACAAAAGTCACAGCATATCCAAATCTTAATAAATAGATTACAATATAATTATATGAAATAACTGATGCAATATATCACAGTAAATTGAGTTAATGAGAATCTATACGAAAACATTTCATAATAATAATACGTTGGAGATTAATTTGATTCTGGTGTAGGGAAGTGGTGGCCATACTGCCCACCATTCTTGTACAGTCAGCCTGGTATTCCTTACAATACAGTTGGGGGAGGGGGGGGGGGCACCCCACTCTCTAAATGTAAGTACATTGCTAGACGTATTGCAGCAGGAATGCATGGTCGAAAGTTTGTATCCTTCTTTGATATTTGGGGACCAACCATTGTTAATAATAGCTCAAATTCTGAAGTTGTAAACTTTAAGAAGTTTTGGAATCCAGCTGGATCTTCTAGTTTCAGTTCTGTCAGTAATTTTTCACCATATGTTGTTCCTTCTTCAAAGAACTTCTTGGTCCATCATCTCCTAGGTCATCTTTTTCTCTTCTGCTGTGTGTACAGAATAATATAGGCAGCCGCAGCAGCAGCACCAGCCATTTCCACGTCCACCAACATGACAGCTACTATAGTACTCACTCAGCTGCTCTTCCAGCCAATTCTTCGCTACAGCTTGGTCTGGACGAGCGACGAAGTCGCTGGACTGTCTTTCGATTGTCTGGCAACTGTCCTGCGACAAAGTCGAGAGAAAGTCCCGAGACTATGTATCTCGACTGTAGCGAGACAATCCAGATACAAAGTGGCCTTGTCTCTAACGTGTTTCTGGACTGTCGCCCACCTGTATCTGGATTGTCTCGCGGCAGTCGAGATACAAAGTCTCGGGACTGTCTCTCGACTTTGTATCTCGGTGTGTACTAGGCACAACAATTACTCCACTAAAGGTTCATATAGCCTAAGAGCTGGACCCATTACCTGTTGAGGGCCCTGCACTGGTGTTAGAACCTCCTGATAAAAGGGAAATGGGGTATTGATGATGGTGATGAGATTAATTTAATAGTGTTCCCTTAATATAAGATGTTTAAATTATCATAATACTGTATATCCTTTTACCATAGGATCAGTAAATAACTTAGTGTGTATGGTAATGAATAACACAAGCCTTGACACTATTTCCTCCAAAATGACTTCCTTAGCAGTGAAACTATAATTAAAGTCTAACTCTAATTCTGGACACCAAACAGATAAGAACTGAACACATTACACCCACCAAAGCCAAGGTAACCAGGCTGTTGGTAAGTGTGGTGTTAACGATACTGTTTCCTGAAAGCTGGCTTAGACTGTACGATGAGTGGCCCAGGATATACAAGGGCCAGGGTGAATTGAGGAGCCAGTGGGCCAGGTGGGAGGCAGTTAGTCTGGCCAGTGTGTGTAGACTTAGGTTGATGGCCAGCACTGTACTGGGACCAAGGTGAGGGGCAAAGGGAAGAGGGAAGGAAGGAGTGTGGTGGTAGTGGTGTATAGGGGTTTGTGGTAGTAAGTATATGTATAGTAGGGTCTGTACTACACCTGACAGTCCACATATTGGTACCAATAATACAGCTACCCAGGTACTTACATCCCAGCTGGTCATACACACAGACACCTGTAAAGAGAGAGAGAGAGAGTGTATTAATTAAACATCCACTCACACTCACCCACTTTCTTTCATATATATATACTGTATATATATATCCTATTAACACAGGGTCAGTAAATCACTTAAGTGTGTATGGCAATGAATAACACAAACCTAGGAAAACATACATTGGATGGTCTTCAATGAGTGTAAAATGAACACAGTGGTGGATACATTTGTGTATTTCATTGTATATCCAGGGTGTAGTGATTTGTACTTACCAAGGCGGTGTATAGTGTAGTGAGGGTGATAGCTGTAGTGGTGAGTGCTCTGTGTGGTGACGTACAGAGTAGTAGTACAGGCATCACCACTACAGGAGTCAGAAGTAGTCCAAGGCTTACCACTTCATTTAGTCTCATCACATCACAACCCACAACCAGTTCTGTCAAGATGTGGTAATAATAGTACAGTAATAATATAATGATAATGATAGAAATTATAATAATAGTAATAATAATAATTATATTAATAGTAAGAATAATTGTTATTATTTATATTATTATTTAAAAAAAATAAAAATAATTTATATACTGTATACAGTGCTGGCGGTTGAAATTGACGCAGTAGCGAAGATGTCAACAGACTTACAAATAAAACGGACGAAAACAATTGTAATGTAACACTCACCAAAAATAAGTATATTGTTTATGTGTGTGTGTTTTAAATCATGCATACAATATTTATAAGTACATTGTTATTGTGTGTATGTGTGTTTTAAATCATGCATACAATATTTATAAGTACAGTACATTATTAGTGTGTGTGTGTTTTTTTTTTTTTTTTTTTTTTTTTTTTTTTTTTTTACGTGTGGCAGTTGATTGGTGTGTAAGGAGCCATCATTAATGCCACTACTACTACCACCACTAATTCCACTATTACTATTACCACCTGATGAAGTGAAAAAATCTGTTTGGCAACAACACACAATTTTACTCCACCCTCTTAAAACGGCCGCGGGAAAACTTATGTATGGTAACCGCCAGCCAGCCTACGGGAGAACCAAGGAGAGTTGCCAATTATCATTTTTACCCCGAACCGCGCCAATATTCTGGGGTTTCTGGCGGGAAATGAAGCGAGGACAGACAGGACCAGTTAGTGGCGCGGGCCCTCTACTGCGCCAATTTCAACCGCCAGCACTGTATATATAAAATATACCAGGCCTTCATCTCCACACAGGAGGTTACCCTTTGCTAGGAAAATTTCACATAGGAGGGGTTCCCCGTGCCCCTCACTCCATGGCTATTGCACCGTACACAGGACCCGAGTCAGCTTTAGCTATGGCTGCCTAAGTAAGAAGGCCTCAGAGAGTAGACTCAAACCCCTTACCCCCTGCTCACAGGGGAGGTCACCTCTGGCAACAGTGAGAGATTTTTAGTGTCCTGAGCAGGACCACAGAAACTGCAGCCGTGCACTCTACCACTGTGCTAGCCAGAGGCTAAAAATAAAAAAAATGATTATAATAATAATAACAATCATAATAATAATAAACAGTTCATTGATGAGTATGTAATTATAATAATAATGATGCTAAAAATAATAATAATTGATGTGCGTGTGTGTGTGTGGTGAGGATATGTACAGGTGTGTGTGTGTGTGTGTGTGTGTGTGTGTGTGGTGAGGATATATACAGGTGTGTGTGTGTTTGTGTGTACTAACCTTGTAGATGAGGTAGAATCATTGTAGAAGGTATAGTAACGCACATTTTCATTACAGCCCAACACATTAATCTTCTCAGGTTTCCCTCCTCTCCTTCTCTTCTCTCCTTCCCTCCATCATTTACCTCCACACCTGTAAATGATTAGGTGGTGTTGGTAGTAAATCTGGAGCAACTGATTCCTCCAAACAAACAAACTATTCCAAGCAACAACAAGAGGCCACCTTTATTTTTATTTTTCATCATTTAGTCCTATTTGTATGTTTCCTGGCATAATTATATACTTTGGAGGAATCAAGGCACACCAATGTACCAAAATAAAAAGTATACTACTATCCCCTTAAACTACTTCTTCGAGGAAAAGGCTCTTCGTCGCTGAATTCACAATCGCAAAGTAGTGCCAACTGAGCAACTAAGAGCCTTTCCTCGAGAAGTTGTTTAATATCTCCTTTGTGTTTACTGTCCCTCCTTTTCTTCTATTTCCTTGGTGTTTGCTGTCCCTCATTTCCTTCTATTTCCTTCATATTTGTTGTCCCACCTCTCTATCACCTTCTCCCTCATCCTACAGGGTTTTCCAGGCCTAGGGTGGTCTGGAAATGCTGGGGTACCAAATGGAAGGAAGAAAGGAGGGAAAAGATGGAAGGAAAGAAAAACAGAAAAAAGAAGGAAAAGAAATAAGGAAGGGAGGAAGGAAGGAGGGGAAAGAAAGAAGGAAATACGAAAGAAAAGAGAGAATGAATGAATTAATATAAGAAATATAAAAGAATGAAATGCATGAATGAACGAATGACTAAATGAAGATATATAAAAATTGAGTGACTGAATTATTGATATTACGCGCCGCAACAGCGAGGTCATATGGAGCCAGAGGAAAAAGGTGATTAGGGGGTGGTACAGTAAACACTAAAGGTAACAGATGATAAAAAAAAAAGGGGCCATTGGAGAAGTGAAAGCCCCTTTTAGTCGCTTTTAACGAAAAGATAATTATATAAAAATACTTACTGTTGTTAATAATGTGTGAGAATCTGTTTACACTCCCATCACCTGTTGCTATCATCACACTCACTACAGTAACCACCACCACCACCACCACCAAGTTAATCATCACATATCTGTTGGAGAGTATATTAGGTTAAGTTAATACTGTTTAGGTTGGGTTGGGTTGGATTAATACCATTTTGGTTTGGTTGGGTTGGGTTAGGTTATGTTATGTACGGTTAGTTTGGGTTGGGTTAGGTTAAGGCCCCCTTCACACGACGCGACCAGGGTCGCGCGATCATATGTTTGTATCTGTTTAGATGGAGCCCTTCACACGTGGCCATGGCCAAGTCTGGTCGCGTGACCAGATTTCTGGTCCGTCAGGCAATGCGATTCTGTGTGCGGCCAACCAGGTCGCATCATGTGAAGGGGGCCTAATACTGTTTTGGTTGGTTTAGTTTAGGTTATGTAAGGTTGAGTTGGGTTGGGTTATGTTACTGGCATGTTATGTTAATCCTTTGCTGTCACACGAGTGTGTCAAAAATGGGCTACATCACGACACCTCTCATGCTGGGTGTTTTCCCGCATATAGATGATCTCATTCTACCACTCGTAGTTCACTTACTAATGATCATAGGAAGCTGATTTTCCAGTCTTGTTTTAAAGCTTGGGAGTTGTACTATGTTATTTTATGTTAAAAATAGCAATAAACACAAAGTAAAATGTAATGAGTGACTAGAATGTTAACTGACAAGCAAACCTTTTACACCCTACCGATAAAAAACTACAGCACACAAAAAATAATAAAGATTGAATAATTTGGATTGCTCTGTAGCATAGCTGAATACATTTCCATTCTATCTATATATGATATAATTATGGTGCATTGTTATGAACAGAAACTGGTAAAAAATACCAAAATACTTCAGAGAACATATATTTTTTTCTCTTTTTCTTTCGTGAAAGGAAATGTGTTTCATTCATAAAAACGTGCGTGTGCTATGTAAGCACTCAAGGTAAATGTATTTACCTTGTATACACTAAGAGTGGCTTGGGACGAGAGCAGGGCTAGAAGCATCATCTACCAACTCTAGACACTCTCTTTACATCAAGCACTATATATATACTGTACTGAGAGAGGTTGGGATGAGAGCAGGGTTAGATGCAGCATCTACCAACTCCACTACACCAAGCACCCATCTTTAAACAAAACAAGGGCGGGAAAACATTTAATTATAAATTATTTTATGAGGGGCAAGCTCATCATCTGGACGTTTCAGCATAAAAAATTGATAACAGACAAACCCATCATCGGAACGGCAAAGGGTTAATAATGTTTAGGTTAGGTTACGTTATGTAAGGTTGGGTTGGGTTACATTATTATAGGTTAGGTTAGGTTGGGTTATGTTATGTTATGATATTTTGGGTTGGGTTAATTTCTTTTTTATGTAATGTTATGTTTTCTTAGGTTAGGTTAATACTGTACTGTTGTTGTTAGGTTAGGTTAATTAACACAGTACAAGGTGTAACAGCATTGCATGTATTAACTAGGTGGACGACCTGCTTGGATAATTCTAATCAACAATGCCACCCCCTTGGTGGGAGTTCCCGGAGGGAGCAAGGCATCGGAGCTATAGAACAATGTCTCTATAGTAGTATGTCCAACTGTACACCTTTTAGCTCTTATAGTACATTTAATATGATGTGTTAAGGGGAGATTCTCTTGAATTGGAAGGTCTCTGATTTCTCCAAACTATGCCATGAAATAGATCCCCTATTAGCACCACCGAAGGAGTCTGTTTTCTGGCAAAGTATGGAGGAATCAGTGGCCTTCCAATTTACCAACAAGAGAATCTCCCCTTAAGGACCCTGCGATCATTTACGAGAATTGGAGGCCTCTGATTCCTCCTGACTATGCCATAAAACAAGCTCCTTCCATATTGGTGTGTGTATGTGTTTCATGGCAATATTTGAAGGAATTATTTACCTACAATTTTCTCTGACTACATCACACACAGGGTCTCTTAATGAATGAGGATGAAAGGTGAAGGGAAACACATGGATTAATTGCTTCAGTCAACCACCTATTAATATTATAGTCTGGGCATAAATGTTTCTAATGTTGTGGTGTTATAGTCAAGGCTAGGCATCACTGCCTGCTCAACCACTATTTGCCACAACTATACTGCTATACAAGAGGAGCAAAAAATATCTGCAAGTCTCTACTGAATGTAGGGGTATGGGTCTAAGGGAGGGAGTAATGGTAGGGTGCTTGGGGGTTGGGTCAACTCAGTAACTCCTGTTTATGAATTGCCATTGAAGAATAAATTTTTGGCCCAAAATTCGAGGTGAGAGAGAGAGAGTAGGAATTAGAGATGTTGTTGATTAAAATTATCGAAGGAGGTCATCCACTAAGTGCTGTTACACCTTCTACAATATTAGTTAGGTTTAGTTTGCTTTGGTTAGATCAGGCTTAGTTAGACTATGAGAGGCAAAGCAATGGTACTATACTAGTTTCATTAATTTTAATGCATTTAATTGCATTCTCTCCACATGTCCAAACCACCTCAATGTATCACGTTTCACTCTCTCAACCACTCCACACTCAATACCAATTGCCTTCTCACTCATACCGCATCTCTCATACACACTCTCATTACTTTCTCCATCCCACCTTGTAAGTCCACATGCTCCTCTCAAGTAACTCATTTCCACAGCACCTATTCTAGACTGATGATGATGAGGTGCTTTAAATGAACTTCCCAAATCCTGATGTTAGCCAATGCGCAATGGCTGCACCTCTAACCTCATTGGTTACGATACTGCCACTGCGCAAAGACAAGTTCCTGTATACAGTATGTATCTATCTGTCTGCTATGTTGCTGTGCTTGTGATTAATTCTTGATATTTTTCTCTATTTCTCCCATCAAAACCATGGGGCTGTATTCAAGAACATTCGTGGTGCATACGATGGCTACATAGACAAATAACAGAGCCATCGTACCGGTACCATGCCATCATCAACACCATGGATGTTCCAGCATAAGGCCTTTAAAGTTATTCAGAAACTAGAATTAATTTGACAATGTGGTAAAATAAGGATATTTTCAATTAAATAACGGTGAAGTTTGACTGTACAGTAGACCCTTGATATAAAATGACTAAATTTAGCACATATTATTATATCCTTTTAAGGGGAGATTCTCTTGTTAGTGAATTGGAATGTTTCCGATTTCTCCACACTATGCCAGGAAGCAGACACCCTCAATGGTACCAATAGTGGATCTGTTTCCTGGCATAGTTTGGAGGAATCAGAAACCTTCCAATTCACCAACAAAAGAATCTCCCCTTAACACAGGGCCAGTAAATCACTTTGTGTTTATGGTAATGAATAACACAAGCCTGGGAAAACATTGGATGGTCTTCATTGAGTGTAAAATGAACACAGTGGTGGATATACAGTATGTATTTATTCATTGTATATTCACGGTCTACCGTATAGTGTTGGTGGTAAATCTGGAGCAACTGCTTTCTCTAAACAAACAATTCCAAGGGTCCCCTGTATCATACGGACCCGACCTGTATTGTACTGACCCGATGTGTTGGTTGATGAGTGGGACGAGTTTGGGAATAGTGTATGAGGCCACACCATATAACAACCCCAGCATTGACAACACACCAGCCTTACTACTCACACTCCTCTTGTTGGCGATGGTGTTTACTGCCAACACCTGACAACCTGGGGGAAGAAAAATATATTAGGAAAGGTTAATGTTTGAATGAGAGTGTGTGTGTGTGTGTGTGTGAAGAGTAGTGTTGTGAAATAATATGATACACAGTATACAGTGTGTGTGTCGAAAGTGGTGTTGTGTTATATTCTGCTGTGTGCATGTGTGATAGGGATTTCATGTTTCATGAATTACATTTAATCTACAGTAAAAACCACAACACAACTACAGTATACATGCTCAGTGTATATAATTTTTAAATGATAACAATATCAGAGTTAAATGTATAGCAATATTACAGTACAAGTATAATAAAGTTGACCCTCGATAAAAACTGAATAAATATTTGTATCCACCACTTCATTTTACACTCATTAAAGACCTACACAATAAGTGATTTACTTAGTCTGTCTTAAAAGGATATATGTGATAAATATAATTATCTTATATCAAGAGCCTACTGTATATACAGGGTGTATCACAATGTATAGCAATGACTTACACCAGAAATATATAATATCATTTTGAGTATATTTTGTTCTATAAATTATGCTGTGTGTATCTCAGTACAGTACACCGGATACTGATGAAAAAGGTTGAATATTGTTGACAAATGGTGGGATGGGAGGCTGGGAGCTTTGGAGGGGTGTTGGGAAATGAGTAACCATATGGATTATCAGAGCAAAGAGACCTAATTTATTTTGTTTTTATAAATTTTATTACAATTGCAATGTTTTTGTGATTTTCTATAATGTACAGTTGAGCAAGTAAAAAGTGCAAGAAAAATAGGGCTGTATATGACAACATCTGGCAGTTGTTTGTAGTAAGGCCTTGTATCTTTATGAATGAATCACTAGGAACCCAGAGCCAATGTAAGGTGGAAAGTGATTAGCTGAACGAGTGGTGGTGAAGATTTTGCCATATACAGCCAGATTTTTCTTGCACTTTCTACTTGCTCAACTGTACATGGAATCATATTTTCAATGCAAAAGGATTAATCCATGCCCTATAAAAATGATACGACTAAATATGATTAAAATCTCTTGGACCGTAGGTAAACTCTACCCAACGCATTACTTTCCCTACGTTTCCTTGATTTTCCTCTTATACAGGCCTGGTATTATCCTTCTGCATTGAAACTATTATTCCATGTATGTTATAGAACATCACAAAAACATTGCAATTGTTATAAAACTAATTAAGACAAAATAAATTAGGCCTCTTTGCTCCGATAATCCATTAGGCGACTCGTTTCCCGCCCCCCCTACAAAGCTCCCAGCCTCCCGTCCAACCATTTGTCAACAAGCTACAACCATTTTCATCAGTATCCAGTGTACTGTACTGAGATCACACACAGCATACTTATAGAACAAAATACAGGTGCCCCTCGATTTACGAACGTTCACACAACAAAATTCCGCTACAATGAAGGTTATACTTTATTACCATTTGCTTGTATAACGAACATCAAAACCACTTTAACAAAATTTTTACCAAGTTTGAAAGAACCGCCACATAACGCAAGGTGGTAGGCCACCAAGTACACCAGAACCTCTATCGGACAAAACGCGCACTACTCACTCCCACAGCCCTCCCGCTCTACATTTCAAAGGATTGTCTCCCTCGTGCAACAGCAGTGTACTTTCAGTCACTACTTTTGTTCATCATGCCACCCACACACCCTGCAATGTCACCTAGTGTTGCCAAGAAGACCAAGAAGTCCCTTACTCTTGGAGTGAAGCTAGATGTTATTCATAGGCACTAGAGAGGGGAGAAAACTAATAGCATTGTTCGTCATCATGGCCTGGCTCCATTGACTGTCTCTACCATTTTCAAGGCAGCAGAAGCTATCAAGAAGGCTGGGTAGACTGTAACTTCTTTGCAGGACAAAAGGACCACCCGAACTTGTGACACTTCATTGGATAAGATGGAGACGCTTCTGGAGATGTGGATAAACGACCAGGTATGTCTTTGTATGCTGATATCTACAGCCTTAATCAGTGCCAAAGTGTTGTCACTCTGGGCAGATATCCAGACGAATTTGCCTGAGGAGGAAAAATTAAAGAATCCCTTTGGTGCAAGTAAGGGGTGGTTCGATCGTTCCTGAAAACGAGCTGGTCTGTATAACCTACAGACAACAAGGGAGTCTGCCAGTGCCGATCATCCAGCTGCCGATGCCAGACTCACCAAACATCAAGGACTTCAATAACTAGTCAGATTCTGACTGAATTTGTGGTAATTTAGTTTGTGTTCGGTACAGTATAATAATTACAGTATGTGTAAAATAAAACTTTAAATGTTATACAATATGTACTTTATTTAAAAGTTTTACTATGATGCACTCTTGTTTTGTTTACGCTCTACTGGTTGTCTGCTAATGTTAGCGTGCTTCCCTCTTCACTCTCCATTCATAAATTTGTGTTACATCGAGATTATTGTGTTACTTAAACATATTTCCATATATATTTGCTCGTCTTTCAGATCTTTAACTAATGTACAGTATTTTCTTGGTCAATTGCATGTTAGTGTCGGAGCACTGGAACCTAACCAGTTAAAACTGTTTTGCTTAACGAAAATTCACAAAAAGAATGTTTTTTTAGGAACATAACCAGTTTGTTAAATGGGGGTCACATGTATACTCAAAATGGAAGTATTTTCATCTCAAGTTGCTATATGTCGCGATATACCCTGTATATGTGATTTACTGAGCCTGTGTTAAAAGGATATACGTGTTAAACTTAATCATCTTATAGCAAGGGCCTACTGTATTATTATATAAGTAATTTTCTGACCCTATGTTAAAAGGATATATGTGATAAATCTTATCATCTTATGTCAAAGGCCTACTGTATCTCAACTTAAAAGGGTATCATTGCATATATTTTTCCACCACGATAAAAAAAAAAAAAACACACACACACACACTCTCTCTCAACACAAGAACACCATGGACCATATTCAAGAATGTTCATGATGCATACGAAAGTGTGGTACCAGTACGATGGCTCCATAGACAAACAAAGAACAGAGCCATCGTACCAGTACCACGCCATCGTCAACACCACCATTGATGTTTTTGCATACAATGGCTTATACTAACCGAGCAATCCCAAAGGCAGGTTGGGCAGTGAGAAGGAACACGAGGACAGGTGTAGCAGTAGGTGGTGTAGTAGAGGTATGAGTGGAGGTAGAGTGAGTGCCATGGTGGGGATCAAGTCACTTAACATACCAAATGCAAGCCAACCACAAACTGATACTCCAACCTGGAATGATAGAGAGGGTTGGTTAGTAGTGGAAATGTTGTATTGTTATTATTATGGTTATTATTTTTTCTGTATTATCATTATTATTAAACAAGGAGAGGTTTGTTTTTTCTTCTTCTTCTTACTACAGTACTGTACAGTATTATTATTATTAATAAG
The DNA here is from genome assembly GCA_033782935.1 of Petrolisthes cinctipes. Lineage (NCBI taxonomy): Eukaryota > Metazoa > Arthropoda > Malacostraca > Decapoda > Porcellanidae > Petrolisthes > Petrolisthes cinctipes. Next base: position 116,235 of record JAWQEG010003896.1, on the reverse strand, counting down.
CTAAATAAAATCATAACCCAATTTTCACCTTGCCTACATACAAACTAACCTTACATACATACACACACACTAACCTTTACATACATACACACATACTAACCTTTACATATATACATACTAACCCTTACATTATATTACATACATACAAACTAACCTTTACATACATACTAACTTAATAACCTTTATATACATACATACTAACCTTTATCTACTACATACATACTAAACTTTACATACATACATACATACATTTTAGTAGTTTTCCTTTCACTCCTCCTTTATGCTGAAATTTCAATATAAGCCTTTGGAGCTTTTGCCAGAGTTCCCCACCAAAGGCTTATATGGAAATTACAACATAAAGGAGTGAAAGGAGAACTATAAAAATGAATGAATGATTTCCTAGTAGGAAAAAAAATGAGATCAGTACTAAGAGGAATCTATTCTCTGTGGCTGAAGGTCACAAGTGGAGTTCCTCGGGGCTCAGTATTGGCACCAATAATGTTCTTAATTTATATAAATGACATAAAAGTAAATGTTGTTGTTGTTGAAGTTCCTCAAGCTGTCTGGCCGAGCAGCCCCGAGCTCCTGAGGAAGGTCATGGTCTGAACCGGGCTTTCCCACAGTGCCCTCAGAGAGTGTATGTTGTGTTGTTGGCGAGTGTGGTTGTGTGCGTTGCAGTCTTCAATAATGTGTTTAATAGAATGGGGTACAGCACCCCATTCTATTAAAAGTAAATGTTACAGATGGCACTTATATGAATATGTTTGCTGATGATGCAAAGGTACAAAGAACAATTAAAAATGAAGACTACTGTAAAAAGTTATGAGAAGACTTGGACAAAATGGTTGACTGGGTTAATAAATGACAGATAGAGCTTAATGCAGATAAGTGTCATGTTATTAAGTTTGGCAGAAGTGAGAGAAGACCAAATTGGCAGTACAAGCTTGGAAATAAAATATTAAATGAAGCAAAGAAAGAAATAGATTTGGGGGTAACAATAATTAAGAAACTGACACCAGATGATCATATGAATGAAAAGGTGAGAAACATGTATACATTTTAGCAAATTTGTGAGTGGCCTTCACTTATTTAGATGAAGAAATGGTCAAGAAAATAACCACATCCTTTATAAGACCTAGTTTGGAATATGCTGCATGGGTTTTAAAAAATGGGACATTATGAGATGGACTCAATACCATAAAGATACAAATAGGTAAGAACATACTAACCATTACATAAATACATACACACTAACCTTTTCATACATACACACACACTAACTTTTACGGACATACACACTAACCTTTACATACATACATACACACACACTTAACATTTACATACTGTACATACATACACACCACCCTTTATATACATACACACACACTAACCTTTACATACATATATACATACTAACATTTATGTACATACACAGTAACCATTTCATATATATACACACATACATACTAACCTTTACATACATACACACATGCACACTAACCTTTACATACATACACACTAACCTTTACTTACTTACAGTGTACACACATACTAACCTTAGCCTATATACACACGTACTAACCTGAGACTGATGTGTGTCGAGTGAAGCAGTAACACAACAACACACATACAGTACAATCACCACCCATCCACCACCACCACCACCGCCACTACTGTTATTGTTGTTTTCTTCATTGAGAGGGTAGGGTTGTTGGGCTGTTGTTAACATCTTTCCTCTCACCGCACCACCAACTCTTCTCACCTGAAGTAGAATGCTGATTATTATTATTTATTCATTTTTATTATTATTATCATTATTAGTTGTTGTTGAAGTTCCTCAAGCTGTCTGACTGAGCAGCCCCAACATTATTATTATTATTATTATTTAATATTATTCTAATAATTATTATTATCAATACAATGACCTTAACGTGTTGTGCAAATTTTTGATCTTGCACTGCATTATATTTACCATAAAGACAAAAAATTAAACGAGTGCCCCGGTACATTCATGCCAGGTTAGGTTAGATTGGACTGGGTTAGGCAAGGTTCTATTTATATATCTAACTATAATTGATGCCTTGTTCCCTCTGGGAACTCTCACTAAGGGGATAGCCATGGCAGAAGAGTCTCCAGTTTTCCCTGTTCCAAGACTCCCTCGTTACTTGATCAAGCCCTCCTCTGCCCCTCACATTTCTCTCCCTCACTTACTCTTCCACTCTGTTCTGCCATCTAACCGGATGTCTGCCTCTCACACCAGGTCCCACAACTTCCATACACCTTCTTTGCAAACTCCATGTCTTGCATTCTCTCCATATGTCCAAACCACCTCAACCACTACACACTCAATACCAATTGCCTTCTTATTTATACTACATCTCTCATACACACTCTCATTACTTTCTCTATCCCTCCTAGTCAGTCCACATGCTCCTCTCAAGTAATTCATTTCCACTGCACCTATTCTAGACTGATGAGCCCTACTCCATGTCCATGTCTCCAACACATATGTCAGTTTTGGCAGAATTAGGTTAGGTTAGGTTAGGTTAGGTTAGGTTAGGTTAGGTTAGGTTAGGTTAAGTTGGGTTTGGTCAGGTCCGGTTAGATTGGGATGGGTCAGGTTGGGTTAGGTCGGGTCAGGTCAGGTTTTCTCGAGTTGGGTTGGTTAGGTTGAGTCAGGTCGGGTTAGGTTAGGCTGAGATGGGATGAGTCAGGTTGGGTTGGGTTTGGTTAGGCTGAGATGGGATGAGTCGGGTTGGGTTGGGTTTGGTCAGGGTAGGTCTGGTCAGGTTTAATATTAAAGAAAATAAACAAATACAGACACACACAGACTCCCTAAACAACACAAGCTAACCTGAGGCGTGGCTGATCTCAAGCAAGACGAAGCAGTGTACAAACCAACACCATTACTATACGTGGTGGTGGTGGTGTTAGGGGGTGTTGGTGTATCACTACTCCTCCCTTCATAATATGTAGTGGTGTTCTGATATGAAGGAAAGGATCTGTTGGAGTCCAGCTGTGAGGTTCTGAGAAATGAGGTTGATTTTTCGTCATAATTAGAGGTGGTAAGTGAGGTGGAGTTGTGGCGAGGGTAGAAAAGCGACGATGAGTTGATGTGGTGGTAATTAATGGTGGGGTGGGAATCTGGTGTGTTGGTGTTAGTATTGGTGCATGGGAAGAGCCAAGAATCTGCTGTGTTGGTGTTAGTGTAGTCAGTGTTGGTGATAGTGTTAGTGTTGTTGGTGCGGGGGTATAGCCAAGACGATGCCTGGCTGGAGACCGACCACTGTGATGAGGAGATGGCTGAGTCTGGGGTGCCACTGTGGGATGCGCTACTTCCGTCGTCATCATTTTCGTATCTGTCCACGTTAGGGAGAGGTAGACTAGGTTTGTGCTCCCTACCCCCCCTCCTCCACCTTGCCCCTCTCCCCTGTGTATTCTGTTCCTGTGCCTCCTTCTCCACTCTCACTCCTCCTTGACTCAGCTGCTGCTCCTCCTCCACTTTCCTCCCTCTTTGCCGTGTCCTCCTCCCCCTTGGCTTCTGCTCCACTCGTCCTTCAAGTTGCTCCTTCTTCTCCTCCTCCACTCCTCCACTCTGCCTTGTCCTCATTCCCTCTGCAATACAACAACATGTTAATTCTTAATTAACCCTTAAATTGCGGGTGTAGAGAAATTTCAACACTATAAAAAAGCAACAATGATGGAGCACCACGAGTGTAAGAATTTTTTGACTAACAAGCTAGTTTCCGGCTGGCAACAGTGAGGGTGAGAGCCAAAAGACCACCCCTAGCCCACCCAGCTACCACCAGTCAGTGTTACTCAAACAGTGAGGGTGGAAGGACATGTTTTGATCACTCCTCTTTCCCTGTTATTACCATATACCGGTATGTACATAAAAACTACAGTATATTTCATATTATTGTGTTGAAAAATGTGATTCTGACATGTTTTATAATGAAATTAGAGTGAAAATGTACTTAAATATAATTTAGAGTGTAAAAGTGAATTTCGAGTTGATGTCAGTCTGAGCTGGCTACCCATCCTACAGATGTCACTTTAGTCTTCACAAGTACATCAGGAGACAGCAAAAGGTTTGTAATTCAATATCCTGTATAATTTATCTATGTAGTGTGAGTCGTTTACAAGCTAATAGCCATCAAATGTGTTGTTTACATAGTGACCGAGAGTGTGGGCATGAGGCCTGCAAGACAGCTGCCACAGGAGATAAGGCACGCGACTTACGGTAATGGTTAAAGGGGTTATCACACCAGCACCTGGAACAAGGTTTTGGTGGTACTGGTGTAACAAATCTTGTTTGAGCAATGAACAGTGAGTGACATTGAATGGGACAAAGATGGAATATATTACACAGCTCACCGTAATATTTCCAAGCACACATACACTATTGTTTGTTCACTTTGGGTGTGTAAAGGGAAATTAAATTAAGTTCATTTGTTTTCCCCGCTTTCTCACTATTTATTCCTCCAAGTCTACATGCCACCTGATCATATATGGTAAAAATCTAACAAACCTAATCTTTGCATATCTTTACTACATTTACATGTTACACTCCCTCCTGATTTCCTATCACAATCAGGGCCTAATCCTCTGAAAAACATTTTGCCAACTCTACAGGTTGCTACAGGGTGACAGTAAAATGAGTACATAGATATTTTATCCGTTGCTATATTCTGTACCTATTAAAGATTACAAATTAAGCCTATTTATGTATTTCAAAACAAAGAAAAAACAATTTAAGTTACCCTAACTTAGGTTGAGATCTTTTGATTTATTACTTCAACTATTCTTTTATACAATCTGGAGCCTGTTCCAGTAATCATATTTGTAGACAACCTGTGAAACAAAGGTATTTATCTAGACTATTGCCATTTTGGAGCAGTGTTGCCAGAATCGGCTAGGGCCCAGTATTTTGGCCCGGTCAGTTCCTGGTACTTTACCACGGTTATATCTAGGTAGTTTGCCCAGGTTATGTCCCGGTAGTCTGCTGTGGTCTAGGTTAGGTTAGGTTAGGTAAGGTCAGGTAACGTCAGGCTGATTTCAAAATGCCCCATAAATATGGAAATGGGGTATTTCCGAAGAAAATGCCATAGAAGAATAGTGTCTTAGAATGGTTTAAAATAGTGGTAATGAAGGTAAAAACATCGTAATACCAATCGGCAATAGAGTAGATATTTACCGAAACAAATTTCTTCACAAAACAAATCTCCGCTAATTTTAAACCTGTACAAACCTATCATTTACAATAACATCTTCACTTGTCCTTTACTGTAACATCTTCACTAAACTCACATCTTCACTTTTATCACACACCACAGTTACACTGCCAAACTACACATTACTCAATAATATATGCAAATTTATAATTTTCTACATCTAATAAATCTCACCAAATATAATAATTATGTGGTTTGGGTTTGGGCGCGGTGCCGGTGTGGCGTCCCTAGCAGCTGTTGTTGTTATTATTATGGTCATCGTCGTCGTTGAAACGGCTGTTGTATACGGGTTGATGACACCTTTCATACGGCTCACTAATAAAAAACAAAACAATGTTGGTAAATCGGAAAGAACAGCCTATTCCAAATAACAGGATGCCATTATTATTATTATTATTTTTTTCTGGGGGGGGGCCATTTAGTAGCATGCTCTGAAGGAATCAAGGAGCTCTAATGTACAGTTGCGGACACATGAAACAGGCACACTTCAACCAGGTCCCTTTATCAATCGTAGAATAGGACGATCGAGCCTCTACAGAGTCTACTCACAACCTTGCTCACAACGTCTCATCCTATCCTATGCTCAGTTAGGGGCCCCGTTTCAGGTGTGTTTGTTTCATATGTCCGACACTGTACCAAAAGTTTAACTGTAACAGACAAAACATACATAACTTTAAAGAAAAATATGATAATTGGATTTAAAAACGGGACATTACGAGCTTGACTCAATCCTGTAAAGATACAAATAGGTAAGAACAATTAAAATAGGTAAGAACACACACATCTTCGCTACCCAATCAATCACCTTCAGATGGTTAAACATGTCCCCCCAATTCACCTGCTCAAATTAACTTCGAATCACACTGTCTCCCTTAATTCTCTAGCTCCTTTCAAGTGCATCCTTATATATATTCCAATTAGTCAGTTATAGCCTATTTAATCTACCCCTGACAGAATGCAAGTGAAAATATGCGAGTTGATCAAGATAAGAAGGGTCACGATTATGAGTGTGGTCTTCGATGATACCAAGGGCCAACCAGGTATGAAGGACCAGAAGAAGAAGGAAGGTCAAATTAAACCCAGGTGGAAAAGTATGAACAAGAAATTGACCCACTGGTGGTACAAGATTGTGATGAGTGAAGGGGACAATAACTAACAACACAGTCGAGTAGAGTAGGTGGCTTCCCAAGAGGCATTGATATCCAACACAGACCATCTTGTTGTGCAGGTAATGATGAGGGACGGCAGCAACAACAGCAAGGGAGCCCGGTCTTTGCTATCACTGCACCTAAAAACCGGATCCCCAAGGAAGCAGAAATAGGTGGTGCTGGGGAACACATTGCCTTTGTTGACATACCCGAGGTTGTTAGACAGGAGGTAGACCTAAACTTAGACCATGTTGCCATTAATTAGGATCACATCATCTACTATCTCTGGGAAATGTTTCAGGGTTACAGGAACAACACCACTATTCACAGCATAATGTCCAACAACAACAACAACAACGACAACACTATTAAGCGGGTAATACAGTACAGTATTCCCTTGATATAATATGATTAAAGTGATCACATATTATATCCTTTTAACCCAGGGTCGGTAAATCATATATACAGTATTCCCTTGATAAAAAATTGTTGAATTTATCTCAAATATCTTTTTAACACAGGGTCAGTAAATCACCTATATACGGCATACAGTATTCCTTTGACAAAAAAAGATTAAATTTATCCTCTCCTATTTCACAACACAGCAACGCACGCTCTATAATATGTTTAGCCTATAGCTCTGTGGTTAGCTGTCCTGCACCTTGTATTTCATGCATCATACGAGTTTAATCGTACAGTACAATGAGGGGGGAACGACTTTCAAGATAGTGTAGATCTACTTTTCCTCAGTGATTATGAACTGATATGGAACTTCGAATTCCTCGCCATGAAACTACTGTGTTATGAGTTGTAGTACAGTACGTATAGCAACATTTATTTGTCATGATGTACACCTATATTTTGCAAGTTTTTGGTATGGCCTTCAACTGGGAAAAGTCGCAGATTTCTCTGAAATTTAATTAATTTAACTTGAATGACCCGTGTCCAACACTATTGGTGGTCAATATTTGTATGAAGACAGTCATGACTTATTGTAACATTAGTAAACATCTTTCATTTTACTCATTTTCTAAGAAACGAGGCCGGAACGATTATATAGCACTAACTTTATGTTCTAGCCAGGGTTCGAACCTCCATGCCCCTAGACCCCCCTTTCCCAACCCTGGGGTCGCGACCCCCAATGGGGTCACCAAGCATTTTTTTTCTGGGGTCGCCAAGCACTCACAAGTCTCACATCAAAAAATATGAATTCCCCATTATGAGATGTTTTCAGCATATGCTATATTTGTATGTTGCCATAATTTAATATAGAGTATATTACTGAGTATATTATAGAGTATATTGTGGTATGTAACACAAATTTTTCTGATGAAAATGTTCATATTAAAGTGAATTAAATTTAATCATGTTCATGTTGTCTTTTTTTTTTTTCAGCCTTACAGCACATCTTACAAGAAAATTATACTTGTTCTTTGCTTTTACAGCCTGCAGTCAGTAATATAGTAACATGCAACACATACATTATAATTATTATATAATTATATACACTGCATAAAACCAGTGGGGTCGCGGTTATGGCTGGAGGAGCATGATTGGGGTCACCTGCTAAAAAGGTTGGGAACCACTGCCCTAGACCCTGCTGGTCTCTGACCCTAATTGTTGATGTTTTCCCTGTATCCACGGTCCAGCGAATCCTTGACATTATGCACCAGTAATAGTAGTACCCTTTCAGGATTTAAGTCCTATTATATTTAAAGACTAGAATCATTGTTATCATCATCGTCATCATTATCATTGTCAACCCCACCACGACCACGCTCTTGGAATTGCCAAGTTCATCCCTTGCTCAGCGTCTGGCACTTTGACAGGATAATTATGATCTCTGGCAGAAAATATTGGCCATTCTGACTGGAAGCATCCCCTGGATGAGACAAAGTATGCTAATGGTGAGGCCACCACCTGATTTAGCAATTAGAATTAAAGGATATCAACAGAATTACTTTATGTAGAGTATAAGAGGAGTAGGCCTACGTGCCAGGAGGGGGTGGCCACCCAAACCTAAAATCATATGAAAATTTTGCTTGAAGGAATAAAGCACTGATAGAAATAGAGGTATTGCGATACGAATTTGGAACACTCCATGTCCTCTATTCCCATTGATAAAATTAGTGCTGTAATGATGTCCAGTGATCCAGTCAGCTGCCACTTTAAGGCCCACTTACCAGTTGCCAGTGCCTCAGCAGCCCCAGTGGAGTGTGGATGTACAGCTTTCACGTCAGTTACCAGATACTCAACACTCAGGCAGGTACATAACATTACGAGTAATGAATGCTTCTTATCAGGTGAACCGAGAGTGGGACTAAGCTACTGCAACTATACAGTATCTTGGTTGTCACTGTATGGGTTTGTATGGTTGCTCAGCAATAGTATCTGGGAAAGACCAATGTTTTCACGATGCCGAACGAAGTGATTCACAAGCGAGAACCCATTCATGCCAGAGAGTGACACGTACTGTGTAAAGATAGACTCACTAACTTAGGTCAGTCACGTGGTCGTCGGCATGTGCCTTGTTTCTGTTACTACTTTGAAATGAATGTTGTATTGAAGTATACTGAATTTTGTGGCGAGTTTAACCGAGTTATCCTTCTGTAGTATGAACTGCATTTTAATTTAACAGCTGCATGGAGTGTTACCAACCCGGGTAAGTAGTGCCTATATTGGACAACGAAGGCAATTTGACGTAATACGAGGAACAGCTAGTGCATGCATTCAATACGGAATGCTGCCGGAGGGTTACGATCTGTGATAATTATTTCCTGAAGCGGATCCTAGGCATCATGTAACTCGAGAACACATGCTAATGCTCTTTAGTTCCCGGTTACATCAGTCATTTGGAATAGTGACGATGTTAAAACCACGAATAACGAATGAGAATATAAATTATATCAGATAAGTTCACGGAACTATGAAAAGTATTGACATTGTTTATGGGATAGGCCCTATGCCTCTAATGACAACCATTAATTAAGGAACTTTTGATAATTTCATTGACTTGACGTTGCTATAATTGTTGTAGTATTAGAGACATATTATTCTATTCCTCGCCAGTAATGAAATTCAGGAATCCATTATCTTGCTGCTCCATATTTTAACCTTCTTGAATATTCGTCACCCAGAAACTGAAGAGAACAACGTCTTCTTTTCCTCTGCTGCTGCTGGGTGATAGTCTACAGTTGGAGTGTGTTCTGCACCACCAGTGGAGTATTAGAATCGCAAACTTATGAGATCCTAACAACCCTTTCCTATATGGTATCTATACATAGCTAGAGCAAGATAGAGATAAAGAGTATGGTACAGGCAATCCATTTCTATTCTGTCGTGAACGTATATTCTTAGTCGTTTATAATTATACAGTATATGTTGGATTTTATAACATCCCAAAACTGCTATCGAGTGGAGTAACTATAGAAGATCAATTTTATGGTATTTGTAGCAACCTTTCTATACTGTATAGCCTATCTATCACCGGGTTCATTAGGCAGCAGTAGAGGTTTATGGGATATTATATTTTTTCACTACATACGAGTCCTTTAGATCTGACAATAGGAATCCTGCCCTTATCACATTCAAGTTGCATATTCAGTGCCTCCGTTCCCTTCCCTCTCTGTCCTATAATTTCCATCCATGAAGAACTTCAAGATATAAATGGATAAAGTGCCATATACTCCTTTGTGGCCCAAAAGTGTGTTGGTTGAGTATTGCCTGTGCTATAACCTATTTCTCTACCCAATTCTCGCCCCCTAATTTATCAGGTAACGAACTAAGTAACAACAATAACTTTCAGACAAACACACACATACACACATTTTCAATTACTTTCGGCAACAATACAGTATCTGGCATGCTAGTTGTTTATGAATACACGACATTGGTAACAATAGATGTGCAAGTCACACTCGCGTGTACACCTATACAGTCCCAAGAAAAAGTTCAGCAATCCTTTCTAATCTTGACCCATTTAGTTTGGAGTACGACTTCATTCTATTTATATTATCGACATCAGACAATTTTACTCGTCATACAGAAACCCCTCATAGTAAAAGTGCAACTTGTTTATCAGTAATCTCAAAAGAAAAGTAAAGAAAAAAAAAAACACACACACACACACACACTATTCTTTTTCACCAGAAGAGAGTACCGCATGTGTGATAGATAATATAACACACTACTATGATATTTAAAGCCTGCGGGAGAATTCTTGGCCGTGACTGCACACAAATCCTAACGGGCCTACTGCACAAGTAAACAAGAAAGTGAAGCAGCAGATGCCAGATGCACGACCCTTTAGTCCACACTTTATTGTTTACCTCGCCACTCATTTTCTCGCCTCACCCCGCTGTCCTAGTTATTTCGGTCACAGTTCTTTATTTTCAGCGGTTATACTTATAGTTAACAAACACTGGAATAATCCGGTGTTTGTTAAGTAAGTATTCATATTAACTACGGTAATATGCTGTTCTACATAGGCCATTTCGGTCAAAACATCGCCATCACCTATATGATAGCCTACCTAGCCCAAGAATATTCTTACATACTACCCTAAAAAAATTGCTGTATTGTAGGCGACACTCCACTAAGCTGAAGCAAGTACTGTACTGTCTGTACACATAGTACAACTCATGACATACTTTTCAACGGCCATTATTTACAAAAGACCCACCCCACCACCCAAAGTAAACAGCTGACTTCGCTAATAAAAGGATGGGGGCTTTATAACGGACGCAAACAGTTTTTTATTTCACTAAAAAATAAGCTTTATAAACATGCACGGAGAGATGAAGGAAATAGGATAGCAACGAATATATTCTGAGGTCTGTAGCAAATATAATGATCGAGGTGAAATTCTCACCTCGACCGTGAGAATGCAGGCACTCATATTAAATGCAACACATTTATTAGTCCTTCACCAACAGTAACAAGCAATGAGTGAGTTTATATTTCTCTCTCCCTCCCTCTTTGAACTTCGATCATTATTTATTGCTACCTACAATAGCCCACATCATTTACTAAGCAGCAGGATCTTCAGCATTTTCAATAATGTTTGTTGTCAAAAAGTAAAAATTTGTGTTGCAGAGCATCTACACAACAACGATAAATTCGTCGGCTGGTCCAACAAGCTAACCTCCATTTGTAGATGTTACAGACTATATAAATTTTAATATGGCATACAAAAATGATAATTCATTATTCATGTGTCTTTGTACAAACTTACAAGTCTCCGTTCTTTCTCTACAGGCTGTCAACTGTTACCTAAACCATGGCCCGGTGGAATGTTGCATTCTGGTTGATATTTGCCTTTCTGCCTGCCTGCTCGTGTGGCCGTACTTCCATCACAATACAACAGGCTACACCAACTTTCCATGAACACAAGAAATCCATCAACCAACAACAATTCAAGACTGGAGGGGAAAAATACTTAACAGAGAATCAAAGACAAACCTCAAACGTAGAAAACGATACTGTTGTGGAGATTGAAGGGAATACTAAGACAATTCTCCCCAAAGTTTATAGTGTTTATGGCTATAGCTCACCTGAGTTCTTAAACTGCTCAACTTCACAAGATCAAAAAGTACATCATAAATGCCGCAAAAAATTAAAAGCAAACATAATGAGAGACACAGAGAAATCAAGATCAGGAAACAAGAATTTAAATAATAGTACAAAAAAGATTTCTAATTATACTCAAGGGAAGTACTACATTGCTCTCCAGTACACAGCTCCTTCTCAACTGAAACGGAACCTACTCGACAAAACCCCAACCGATCAAAGTAATCCATTAAGTATACCATATTACCACACTGTCACTCCCGGCAGGCTTGACCATATCATTCACCCAATAACTATCTCAGGAAATCAGCAGATGGATGGTGTAGGTGAAGCAACTCCACGTAGTCAGACAAAGCAGGTGAGAACAGCCCATGGGGACGTGGTAAAGATAATGAAGAAAAGAGACACTGGATGCAAAAGTGACGCTAAACAGACACAAGACAGTAAAATAAACCTGGGACAAAGGGCAACCACCAATCCTGACATAGCAGACATTCTCACTAACCTGCAATTCCTTACTATTCACATTAATCAGGATAAACACGATGGCCACAACAAGAGTCTTCTCAGTCAACTTCATTATAAAACAAACCTCGGTACTGGTGGCAGCAGCTTTGGAAATGGTAATTATGTGTTTGGATTAAAGACTGTAGGACCAACAGTTAAACCACAACAAAACGTTCATCAGAAATATGGTGAAGGTATCCAAAATCGAAAGTTGTCCATTAGGCAGCATCAGAACGTGGATCAGGATACACAGTCCACTAAATTAAGAATGAAGTTTATACATACCTCTTCTGAACCCGAACACCCAACTTCCTTCGACCAAATTCCAGCAGGGAATCAGATGTCCCATCCCCATTCCTCATTTCCCATCGCACGACAAATTACTTACTCGACTACATCTGCTGACCGTCTGCCCAGCCCTTCAAACCCAATCAGCACCTTCTCACCTGAAAACGGCTCCCTCTATCCAGCTCAGGACTCTCTCCACTTCCCCCCATTTAAACAGGCTCCCTACAGCATTATACCATCCCTGAATTACACTTTTTTTAATGATACACCTGCAGACGCCAGCATGACAGAAGCTACTGATTCCCTTGGTTTCAATATTTTCATCACTCCCGCCCCTCCCATCAGAACACCCAACCTTGCACACGTATCTAATCTCACGTATCGTTTTCCTTCTGTTACTAAATCTGCTCTCAGTCCCACTTCTGACCCTCAATCATCTCAAATGCTTCAAGCTACTCTAAATACTGGAGCACCAGCAGGGAACAACCAAGGTAAGCAGACGATCAACCCTACCTCAACCTCCATACTGACAAATCAACCCATCACCTCATCTGTATATAGCTTGGACATGAATAAGGTGTTACACCAGTATGCTCATCAGGAGACAACTGCACCCCGGCCCAACCATGACCATCCATCACCCCCGATAAAATTATCCCCAACTCAACAGTCAATACCACACTTCAACTCTAGCCAACTGGCAGCACTAAATCAGGATCTGGAAGACGTGAAGATTACAGAGGAAGGCTCCAACCAAAGTCAGGAGGCATTACTACTTGCTCTAAATCTGTCACAGTCGTTAGGGCCGAGTGACTTCCTTCCTGAGAATACCCCATACGTGCCAGCCATACATGGTGGCCAGTTTCATGAACCAATGCTTCCATCGTTACCACAACAGTCAGCACTTCCTGCCCCTGACCTGCTGAATTTACCAGAGTTGCAGTCTGATTTTGTCAGTAGTTTCGGTGCATATTCACCTCAAGACTGTCTCATAAGTCGTGTATGTTCCATAATAGCTTCCTTGTCATTCGTATCTGCTACCACCTTTGCCTTTGTAATTCCTATCTTATTCCCTTTCCTTGGACGCCGCCGCCGCCGCTCTGTATCGCCAATCCACACCTTCACCAAAACACTTAAAGGAACTGACTTATTAGACTTCTTCCAGAAAATGATGGAGTTATCAAGGAATAATAATGAACCACAGGTACTGGAAGCTACAGAAGCCATAGAGGAATTTCTGCAGCAGCAACACAATCAGCTTCTGGCAATGACACTCAGTAAAGTTCCTCACCCAGTACCACCATCCCTGCTGAGACATCTGACACATGGCCACCTGGAGTCACTGTTGGTCACACTCAAGGACCTCATGGACACTCGTCATAAAGCTGAGGTTGATGCACAGTCTTTAACTTCACAACACCCCAATCACTCAGCCTACCAATATTCTAATTCAGGAGATGACGGTGATTTTCCTAGCACCCAACGGCCCCCCAACCCTTCATTTTTGTCATACGCTAGTCCTAACCCAACCACTACTCCAATTCCCCCTCCCAGCCTGAGTAACACCCCACAGCTGCTTCACCAGTCTCATCCTTCACACCCTTTCCCTCCACTATCTCCCTCACACCCTCGTCTTCAGTTTCCACCCTATACTACTCTGCAGAAGTCAGAGGGAAGTGACCTAGGACAAGAGTGGGGTAGGGCAAGAGAGGAGTGGACTCGAGAAAGGAAAGGGTGGAGTGAGTTAACACATTTTCACAAAATGGTATGCTGGGCAGTGACTGAGCCCACCATCCCTCACACAGACATCAATTTCTTCATCGCTCAACAATGTCTCATCCTAGCTCATTCTGGCCTCCTATAATAACATTGTCCGTATTTCCACAAATATTTATTTCATTTGCATCTTTCTGTTAATTGAGTGGGCTGTACCATTATTCCAATTTATTTGTCATTAAACTTGACTATTGTTTGAATCCATAATTTCCAATAAACTTAACTATTTTTGGTTTGACTCTGCTGGACATATCCGACCCATGGTCTATAGAAATGAATAAACCAACCCTCGGACCTGAAATACACGTAAGTATCCTAACTCAAGAGGTTATTAATTAATATCACCAAACCTATAAGGTACAATAACTTAAAATAATCGTCCACATTAAGGATTATGGCATGTATTGTGGCATGTGCCTTGCTGTACTATAATATCGACTGCATCTATTGTTTGTTTACATTTCTTCCTAGGAGTGTTAATATCTATATAGAATTCGAATCTAGAAAAGAGTATAAGGCAGAGCATAAGAACTTCTTATGAATCCAGGAAGAATTAATTATGAAGGTAGTATGGATAGCGAAACACGTACTATTGGCCCGTATGCAAGATTCGAAGTTCCATGACCTGTACAGTCGCGGCACATAGTCCTTGAACAGAATTCCCCTTACACCCTGAGTCAAGGACTATGTGCCGCGACTGTACCATGGCGTCATATAAAGGCTGGATTGTTATGCAAGAATTGACTTTGGCCACGCCCATTACCACCAAATTCCCTCATTTGCATAAATTATCTTTGGCCGTACCCCTTTACCACGTACTGCAATTATAACCTCATAATAATATTTTTATGTTTGGGATGTGCTTTATAACGGATGCTTTATATGTTAGATTTGTTTATAATGCCAAAGCCATTCCAGCTATTTAAATATTGCACACCCTATTTTTCATTTACCCGACCTAAGTTAAGGGACCCTGTGATGTAGCCAGAATATTGGAAGATAGTAATAAGTCATTCAAATAAGGAAGGAACTTGTTTCGTAGCATAGTCAGGAGGAATTAGAAGCCACCAAGTGTAATACACGATCACAGGCTCCTTATATTAACCGTAGTTCGCACCATAACACGTCACATATCATATTCAAAATAACAATAAAAAAATAGTTACATTTACCTGTGGTGATCAAACCAAGAGCCCTAACCAAAAAAAAATTAGATCCAGAGGTAGGATTATAAGAATTATTGGAAGAGATGTGTAAAATATGATAATTCTTGAGGAGAGGTCTGCCAGGTTTAGAAAAATATTTGATATTAATTAACACAGAGATTTGTTCATTAGAATATCTTTAAATTGATATGAATAACTGGAAGAGTACTTGAAGAGCCACTTGAGCAAGGGACAGAGCCTCAAACCTGTGCTTGTGGCTGTTGTGGGGACTATAGACCTACCTTTAAAGCCTATCTATTTAAATTCAAGTAAATTATCCCGTAGGGGGGTATTGCCTGTAGTGATGTGGGCAATAATTTAAGGGTTTTGACTCCCCTACGGCCCCAGTCACTAGCTTTCAGTCTTCAACTGTCCCTCTTTCTTTCCTGATTGCTGTCGCACCTCTATATCACTTTTTTCTGGCGCGCTATGACCTCGCTGTTGCGGCGTCATATATCAATTAATCAATCAATCAATCAATCAAGTAAATGAACCAGAGTCTGTCAAAAAGTGGGCGAGATTCAATAGCCCCATATGAAGAATAGGATTAACGTAAATAATTACCACACACCATACAGTGTGATTACTTATTATGTATGATGAATCTGAGTGAAATCCTAACTTTATTATATATTACTTTCTCGAATCATCAGTAACTATATATTCATAATACACTAAACCTGAGGGATAGTGAAGTCACGTGGGTTCATAATATGAAGGGACCCCGAGAGAGGCTAGGAAATCAGAGAGGTTGTGACTTGCATGAGTCACATCCTCTCAGTGCTGCCACTTCTTTGTTTTCACTCACTCTCTCTCTCTCTCTCTCTCTCTCTCTTCAGTTGGTAATTGCTTACCATTTTTTGTTGAGTTTAGAATAATTTTGTCCATACATAATATAGCTAATAATTAATAAGTGTCACTCGCATACGTGTCAATCACGATTGGGCCTCATAATTATTAGCATCCATAGAATATTAGTGTTAATTTATTGAAACTATATCGCTATACACAACACCCCAATAATATTTCATGTAAGGTAAATTGGAGAGCTATGTCAACCAGGCAAGAACAAAGAAGTAGCTACATACGTATTGCTTAAAATCCTGCAGGCTGTGTTGACGTCATGCTGGTTGACGTCATGTTCTCCGGGGAGTGCCGTGACAGTGGACACTATCGTGTCGTCAGCTAAAATTTGAGTAGTACAATACTGAAATGATTATTAACATTTACTTAAAATAATCTATTTCAATTCTTTTATACTGCAGGTTTGCCACCACTCTCTCTCTCTCTCTCTCTCTCTCAAATGCACCATTGCATGCTTAGGCCTACTACATTTCACTAGTTATGAATTACTGATGTGAAGTTATACATCTAGTTAGTTTTGTCAATTCTTTATGTATTTTGTTTTGGATTACATTACATTTACCGAAAATGCCAAGAAATCAACAGAGGGAGCCGATACATTTTCGCCTTTATATATGGTTAAAAAAAATAGGGCTATATAGCTGTATACATGTCTATTTTAATTTACTTTTTACTCAAAAAATGTGAACTACTGTATTGTTCTATGAAATTTATCGTAGGACTATACTATATGAAATATATAGGGAGATCTGCTGTAACGTAGAAAAATATTCTGGAGACGCTTTCTTGTACTTAATTTGCATAGCCATAGGATTATCCTGTGTCATATACCGATGAAGTTGAAGGAAGATATTTAATAGTTTGATCTCTTCTCTGTATAATTAACTCGTATAACGTGTAGCCTACTTGTCTCTTTAAAGTAATTAGGATTCATAGTAAGCCTTACTATAGGAAAACATATGCTGAAGTAAAAGGTTCAGGATGCTGAATGTTATAATTAAAATGTTAATTGCACTAACCTAACGCCGAGCAATGATAGGCCTACAGTTCGATAAATTAATTATATTATATATGTCTTATCAATCATGTTTATATGAGAGTTGGCAGCAGATATTCAATCAACTGAACAATATTCAAAATGTGGCAAAATAAAAATATAGATAAATAATTTTAAAAAACTACAATAATGTCACACAGAATGCCATTATTGTAACACTGGCAATGCAGAAATGTCTTTTGAGCAATGGGATATATAAGTTTATAAGGAACGTATTTTTGCTCTCGAAAGTCGAAAGTCATTATAATAGCCTGTGCTATCCTCTGTTTATCAGAAATATGCAAACAAAGACGAGGAGGAGCAGAGGTACGAGATCTACTAGATAGCAGTGTATGTCTGTGTCAGCATTTTTTTTTCGTTATGTTTCATACCCCAAAATCACTATATAGGCGCAAATCATATAGAGAGGGACTGGGTTCTCCTGTTGCAGTGGGATAGGCCTACGTATAGCCTAGCTAGCTCAGTAGAAAGCATTACTTTTCTATCATGATAAAATGTTCATCTGAGAACATTATATGTGTGTAACACAAGAAAATGCCTTAAAAATGGCACTTGTTAATTTTCCCCAATGTTGTAGTAACTATTATAGTGAATGGCTAAAATCCCCACTTATTAATTAAGGTGGGACTAAAGTGTTGGTATATCTGGAGCAACTAATTCCTCCAAACTTTTCAAGGGAACAGGCCACCATTATTTTTGTTGATCTGGTCTTTTTACTAGCATACTTTGGAGGAATCAAGGCTCTCCAATTATGTACCAGTCGCATATTAACCTTTTAAAAACAGAAAAGAAATACCAGATATAGTAATATATGCATACCATAAAGATGAATCCTTCCCAAGGTATGTAGGTAGAGATAGACATAATTTAAACAATAATGTATATGTAGCCTTGTTGGGTTAGGTCTAGTACGTGTGCGGGAGGTAATGAATATCGCATACAAGTCTATTTTCTAAATTGGAAGTTCATAATTATTATGTTTGACCTTCTTGGCACTGCATGTGTCCTAGCTGTAACCAAAGATAGTGAAGCCTAAATTTAATTTGCACGTAGCCTACTCCAAGTACAGCCTTATGGTAATAATGGTTTGAAATAGGGAAGGTCGGTACGTTAGTTATATATTGTTAATGAATGACGAATTAACTAAAGCACAAAGAGAAGTCGATATGATTTTTATCGGCTAAGCTTTTTACTTTGAATATGGTATAGTAGGTATGCAACAAACATAAAAAAAAAAAAAAAAAAAGTGGATATATTTAGCCAAGGATCAATTAACCGTTGTGAAAAATGTGAATGATGTCTTGAAATGTAATGATGTAATTTACTCCAGTACAACACACCTATTATGAAATTATTATTTTTTTTTTTTTTTATCAATCAAGGATAGGTTATACTTGCCCTATTTGTAGGCAATACTTGCACTTGGTCATTGGTTTGTTAAAGCCCATCATAAGCTAGTTAATTAGGTCATTATAATATTATGTACACATTAATGTTATTAATGCTCTGATAACGAAGTTGTTAACCTTTAGGGATAAAAGAAGCTGCAATATAATTTTTCTTAACACAATTAGTATTGAGGGAAAAGTCTGGGAATACTTTGGGATAACCTTTATTTAAGCAGTAGATACAGAATATGGATACATATGCAGCTGAAACGAAAGGAAACGAGAATAATAATTTTTTTGTTAAGAAAGCACAAGAAGAAGAAAAAAAAAAATCTTGTTGCATTAAGAAGAAAACAGACAAATAAAATAGAAATTCAGTAAGGAT
Organism: Petrolisthes cinctipes; assembly: GCA_033782935.1. Taxonomy (NCBI): domain Eukaryota; kingdom Metazoa; phylum Arthropoda; class Malacostraca; order Decapoda; family Porcellanidae; genus Petrolisthes; species Petrolisthes cinctipes. The sequence goes on along the minus strand of JAWQEG010003896.1, from coordinate 96,815 downwards.
TATCAGGAATAGCGGCTCAGAATCAGATTTATTTGAGGATGATGAAAGATTGCCCTAGGCCTCGAAGACCCTGTAGGACGAGGGAACATAAAATAGAGAAGTGGGACAGCAAGGACGAAGGAAATAAAACGAAAGGAAGGACAGTTGAAGATTGAAAGGGAGTGGCTGGGACCGAACGGGCGCCAAAACCTTTAAAGTCCTGTCCACATTCGGGACACAAAATCTGAGAAAAGAAAGCAGTTGGTCATATGATGCTGCACCAGGAAGACATTTTATGACAGTTGTGTTGTATTGTATCCATCATCCCGGTAATGGTCACTGTGTCTTGACTTGGTTCCTTGTAGTAGTATAACCCATACCAGTCAGTCTTAAGGGGATAGTATTCTTTTGTTACACTGGAGTGTCTTGATTCCTCCAAATTATGCCAGGAAACAGGAACAAATGAACAAAAATAATGGTGTCCTGTTGCTTGGAATAGCTTGGAGAAATCAGTTACTCCAGATATACCAACACGTACTGTACTATCCCCTAAGTACAGATCAGTGTGGTGGTGAAGGTGTTAATGCTGTTGCTGTTGTTCAGTCACAGTCTGCTGTATGTAGTATATGCTGTGCATGCTGTATCAAATCAACACATTATACTATTGTGTTTAATGATGTAGTCACTTAGTGTATGCAGGCATACAGATATTGTATAATGTATCAAGAGTTGTAGTGGCTGTAAAGTTGAGATTATAAGATATATAATGATTCTTGTTATGGTCTAATAAAGATATGATAGCCTACTGGTATTTTGTACGATGTATTAAATGTTCGTGTATGTGTTTGATGCTATATGAACTTTTTGGTGTAGTCTACGTGGTGTATGATGTCGGTCGGTTGTAGTGTTGTATGGTGCATGAACTTTTGCTATAGTGACCTAATTATAAAGTGTGAAACCAAGAGGGTAACATAACCCGTCTTGTAGTGTTGTGCTGTATCAAATATAATTTTGTAATGTTCTGTTAGCCTTGCTATGAAAACAAGAGGGAAATATCACCCGTCTTGTATATGGTGTAGCCTATATATAATCTCTCAGTAATATAATTGTGTTGTGCCTTAACAAGTTAAACAATGTAATGCTCTAAGATGTAGGCCTAGCTATGAGGACAAGAGGGAAATATCACTCGTCTTGTGTATGGTGTAGCCTATATAATTATAATCTCTTATCAAGTTAAATTTTAAAATGTACTGTTCGAACTATGAGGACAAGAGGGAAATATCACCCGTCTTGTGTATGGTGTACCCTATAATGTAGTCTGGCAATGATGTAATAATGTTGTATGTATCATGGTAAATAATGTAATATTCTAAGTTGCAGGTCCTAGCTATGAGGACAAGAGGGAAATATCACCCGTCTTGTGTTTAGTGTGGCCAATAGTGTATTCTGACAGTGATGTAATTATGTTGTGAAATATCATGGTTATGTTCTAATCTTGCAGTGATCTATGGAGTACAGGCAGGTCGACTAGAGAATATCATAGACTGCCTTATAGTGTTGTACTGTATTACGTCTATATGGCATATACTGTATTATATTCTAACAATGTATGAAGGTTTGAGGAATAAGGAATTAAGACGGGTGATAAAGTACGCCTACGTACCGGTAGTTAATGTACGTAGTACAGTACAACTATCATGATACAAGTTGGGTTTACTATTCCAAAACTATCATACTTATGCAGGTACTGTGAAATTATTATTTTTGTACTATATGTATCACAGATATGTTAGTATCGTAGACATTTCCCGACTAATATTAACTTATTATCACAGTTGGATTGAACTTTAAAATAACAGACTATAAATGCGACTAGACGGAGTTAGTAATTTGTACTATAGACGAAGTAGATGTTACGAATTTATCCCCAGTGTTCCCGAGGCAGAGTATTTGTTTGTATTCATATAATACGGTTAATAAAATGTGAAAGAATTGATTTTACGAAAAACAGAAGATTGCACTGAAATAAAAAAATATATATAATTATTTATATGGATTTATATGGATTTCGCGAGTTTGTGTGAATTAGATAGATTGGAGCAGAGTTTAATATCAATATTCAAGTCTGGGGCCTGAACTCTGAAATTTACCCAGATTGGTTTGGCTAGTTCTTGCATAGACGAAATTGTGAAACAAAATACTACTGTATGTGCCAGTAAGCCAAATATGTTCAATGACTGCACACGTGATAAATCAAATATTCACAATGATTAAAATGTACTACTCCAAAAAGAGTAATACCAGAGAAAAAATTGTCTAAGTGGCTGTCGAAAAATGACAATGTAGCAAGCGGAGTTAGAACATAGCCTGAAATAAATCACATATATTAAAACATTTAAACACATGTATAAAAAGAATTCACTGCCAGTGATTTCCTGAAAGTGTGGATAATATATTAGGACTGCTGCTCGTTGCTTGGCATTTGCATCTTCCACACACACACGCCACACCCAAGTCTCGCTGGCTCTCGTAAAGGCCCTGTTGCAGTCCTCGACACAATCTGAAATAAATATATGAAGTTTGAAAATCTTATACACCCAAACGCTGAAAGACAGAATATTTATATTCATATGATATCAAGAAAGAATGAAACAAAAGTAGAATGTAAATGTAAAGTTAACCAGCATATGACTGGATAGGCTGTGTGTAGTGTGTAGGCATTGGAGCACGCAATGCCCCTGTGCCGTGTTGTGGTCTAGTGTAGTGAGTGAAGCAAGTGGGTAACATCACCCGACTTGCTCTTGGGATGTGTATACGGGCAAACAGAGTGACGGTGGCTTCTGAATTTCGTGTGTTGTAACTTCAACTTCGAGGGGACCGGGCAGCGAATATCAAGACTATCTCACGGCACAGGTCATGCTGTGTCTTGACGACTGAAGGTGTTGAGTAAATCATCTCGCATCTTGTCAAAGCTTCGCATTCACCCCAGCCATATCTGATCATCGACTTGTGTGGATATACCTCGCTCCTACTGGTGCTTCAACTTCTGCAATAGTATCTTTTCATTTTGTTGCATATTCGCCACTATCTGTTGAAAATAATCTCGCTCCTTTGTTACTTCAGCAAGTTGGGATTCCAGGTGAGCCATCTTTCTTTTTTTCATATCTCGATGAAGCTTAGCATTCACTGCGTTTTGCCTTTTCCTTTCAGCTTCCTCTTCTACAAAGGGTCCCATTTCATACACCTTGGTTTTTGGCTGGCGACGTGGTTTGCGGACACGTCCAGTCGTATTTTGGGGTTTCCTGCCACGTCTTTGGGGATTTGCCTGAGCTAATACTTCCACTGTGTTGCTGACATTATCATTCACAGACATTGGCGTGTTCACTGTAATCAGATAAAGCGGAACAGGCTCTTCCATGAGTTGTGATGAAGTTAATTGCTCCTCGAGTTGAGATGACACAGGCTGGACGAATTGAGGTGAAACTGGTTGCTCTATGGTTTGTGGAGAGACTGGTGACAGCTCCATGAACTGTGGTGAAACAGGTTGCTGGATGAATTGCGGTGAATCTGGTTGCTCCTCATGATGTGATGATACTTGTTGTTCAAAAACCTGCGAGGATACAATCGGCTGGATCAGTTGGTGTGAAACTGGTTGCTCCACAGGCTCCTGTACAACACGCCGTTGCTCCACCATTGTCAGTTGTGGAAACTCATCTATGGTCTCTGCGATCAGCTTAATCTCATTAAAATCAACATCGAAGTCGCCAGACCACGATAAGAATTCGTTTGTCAACAAAGTATCTTCGGTAGTATATTCAGCCATTTTGATTCTGTTGGTAACTGGATATCGGAGTACAATGGAGTAAAAGATCGTTAACTACTTCAACCGTAGCAAGAAGACACTCTCTATCTGGTAAGTCAGAGAAGGTTCTGGTGTTTGCTGGCTCAGACGGGCTCTTTTATCATGAGGTACGGCAAGAGTGTCTGGCATCTTCCCCAGCCAATCAGAAAAGCTAAAATACGTATCCTTACTTCTAGCCAATCACAAAGCTCCAAATACGTATTTGCTCACTGTCAGCCACGCGCATGGCCGAGGAATACCTTGGCCATGGCCACACGTATGTGCAGTTTAGTAACCATATCGAAAATACAGATATTTTTCTCTCCACTTTAATAAGAAATATCTATATTTTTACTATAATTCATAATCTTCCCTTTTGATCAAGTCAATTTGTGAGAAGAATGATGCTGTAAATATATACGGGAATCGTTCAGTGAATAACATCAAGTGAGAAGGACCTTGAGCGAGGCTAGCGCGGAGAACAGTCACAGACAAATGTTTGGATTCATCCTTGGTTAAACTCACATGAAAAATATTATCCTACTTTCTTTAGTATGAATAATGGCAATATATATTAAACTTTTTACTTAAATTACGATAAATCGTGGTTTTGAAAAGAGAATTATCTATAAATATTTAATAATTGGATACATTATTTCCAAATGAGAACACTCATATAATTATATCCGTAGCTGTTTAAACCGTATATAAGAAAAGTCCTAAATTTTGCGTTCATGATGACCATTAATAATACTCCATAATATTATAGTCCTTAATTAACTAAGGAGTCATCGGATTCTTATCGATCGTCATCGTTTAGTCCCAAGAACCAATAACACTAATAACTTTAGTCTTATTGTTCTTGGTTTAGCCGACAGCATATAAAATTCTATACCGTGGGACCACTATTACGAGGATACATGGGGTCATTAGATGATATATGACAATGTTATGTACAAAAACAAACAAGCAAATGGACAAACAAACTCAAATATTTTGTCTAGTTTTGGCACAAAATGTATTTTTACAGACTGCAAGTGGAGGATAGGCTACCAGTGTCCGTACAGTACGTGTCAACTGCTTCAGTGAGAAAGTGTAGGAATGTTGCCAGATACTCGAGGAATTATTAATACAATATCAATACACACATATTCTTATCTCAATGTACATAGCATATTATATGAAAATGAAATTTTAAAATACATGCTGGTTGTGAAAGTTGTATATACTAAATTAAAACAAGAGGAACCCATCGAGAAGGATCACATGATTCACTTGCAGTCTGAGTCAGCAGTTCTGTTAGCAAACTTATTGATAATCATATGCTTTGAATGAACTTTGTTATAACTTTTCTGCTGTGATCCGTAGGATTTGCATACTCGTGAAGATATTAGACAGCAGAGACAACACAATCTTTTACAGTGACTGTACCCTAGACTCGGAATGTGGGCGTACTATAGGAACGTTCTGTTTGTTCAATAAGGACACAGAGGACACAATACGTGATAATGTATATGTTATTTTATTATTTTTATATGCTTACGCCTTAAGAGACAGAGAGAGATAGAGAAAAAAAAAGAGATTGAATAAAGGTAGGAAGGAATACGAGATGATGCAATTCCAGTCCCCCCCACTTCCCAGTAGATGAGTTGCCATCAAGAGAGTCTTGCTGTAAAGGTCCCAATCAGGATTATTCTAAACTTCATCGTATGAACTTGATAATTATTCGTTTTCCTCTCAAATCTTAGCATATTAAAAATATTCAAATGATTTATTTTTCCGTTACCGTGTATGAGATATACCGGTAGTGTTTGCCTATAATGATGGTGCAATGCGACGTCAAGCCACTCCCGCACCAACTGACATTAACACATACGTATGGCGCCCAAGTTTTATACGTCTAATTCTCATACTTGATACGTATGACGCACATGACATATGTGCGGTACCGTACGTATGATACCCATGTTTGATATATTTATGATATAAATATATATTTTTTTTCATTTACATGTAATGACTTTAAAAGAACCAATATTTTGTTTCTGTGAAGACATTTTCATACATTATTTTGTATGGTTTATTAGATAGCACCATCAGTTAGGAACTTAGGAGAGGATTGGTACATACAAATATGTGTGTGCGTGTGTGTTCACCTCTAAAATTTAGTTTAGTATAATTACATAGTATATGCTGTATACTATATTATATAACGTGGATGCATATGGGCCACATATTTTATAGCTGTGGGAGCAACACGCCTTCGTCTTTCTTGTTATAGGTTAATGCTGCTCTGGTGGACTGATGAATGTAGGCTACAGTACACATACACTGCACCCTCAGAGATGGAATATAATCAAAGAATACTATGCGATCGATTTCGAAATGAATTGCGTAGATACAGGAATTTTCACCCACAAAACATCCCGAGAGGACGCAACCATGGAGTATGTGTTATCTACCTACCGGACACTGACAAAGAGTTGGTAGCCTCGCACGTGGTGTCTAATATAAGTCATTATACACTACTACCTCAGCACTCCTTGGTTCCATAACTTCTATATACCCGCGAGCCCATGTTAGCTGCAGTGGCAGTCATCTGCAGCCTTTAGGTCTAGGAAGAACACCCATCCTACATCAACCCGTTCAATTAGTTTCCTAGAATGAAAACTTTTTATCAAATAATTTCAAAGAAAAAGTGTACACTTATTTTAATCAAAGCTTCATTTTATGAACTTGATAATTATTCGTTTTCCTCTAAAATATAGCATATTATAGGTTTCCAAATAGTTTATTTTCCCTTTGCCATGTATGAAATATACTGGTAAGGTGTTTTCCTATAATTATGGTGCAATCTGCAATGCGACATTCAGTTCAGGGTGACGTCAAGCCACTCCCCCACCAGCCGACATTAACACATACGTATGGCTCCAGTACGGGCGCTTTGTGGTGGCCACTGGCCACGCAAGGACCACAAGTAGCTGGGAGGTGGCTTCCCATTGTTTTGAAGTGAACCCGTACACACGAGTCTGTGGCGGAGACGCTGATCCCAGCCATGCGTGGCGACGATTTGTATTTTAAGCCAGGGACGCATATTAGTTTAACGCTGTTGGAATTTTAAAGCACGTTATCTACCAGTAACCGATATGAAGAAATCGCAGGTGTGGGCTGGTAGCCTCGTGCGGGGTACTGTACATAGTGATACTGTAACCACCTCCTATTTATCAAAATTAATTATTGCCAGGTGAAACCCAAGCACATGGTAGCAGCGTGCCAGACCTGTCTCTGATGCGGTGTTTATATAAACTCCCAAAGAATTTTGTCAATTGCTCCATTAAAGGCAGGCTCTGTTATAGACATTTCCCTTTAAAATAACACGTAGAAATTATACTTATAAAACGTCTCTCGTTATGCCATACATATACCCATGTAACCCATATGCAATGAGGTTTAAGTAGGGAGTTACCCCATCCCCTCCCCCCACTTTTTTTTGGTATCCAGGCGAGCCAGACAGGGGGCTATAAGTAAACACTGTACAAACTTGTATCCCTTTATTTAACTAAAAAAAAAAAAAAAAACTTATCACAGACAAATTTCTTGGCTAATCCCTAGAGACCGAGTTATAGGCTAGTTATCAAGCTTTCTATAGAATTACTAAAGTTATCACAGGCTAATTTCAATACAGTAGCTAAAGTTATCACAGACTAATGTCAATAGAATAGCTCAAGGTATCACAGACAAACTTGTACAATGAATAGAAGACTAGCGGATATCACTATAATATAGATCTCCATTGGTCTAAACGTTATCTATGTAGTCTCAGAATTTTTTCTTCATGTTTATTACTGGATAAATATAGTTATGGCAGTGTAAATATAGTGTATAATAGTGTATATTTGTGTTAGGGATATGGAAGCCTATACCTAGTCAGTTGGATGATTATGTACTCATAAAATGGAATGCTTACCATCTCGTTTGATCACAAATGGTAAAGTTAAGAATATCGATTTGAATACAATGCTCAGTTACACGTAGGCTAAGTAAATAATAAAGACATTTTGACGATGTGAAGCGTAAGACATGGAATAGTGGCCTATTCAGGAATTGTTACCCATGGTGATATTGCTGTAAATATTCTACTCTCTGTAACAAGACACGTACTGCATTGAAATTTAAATGAAAGTTACGCTACTTCATTATAATAATGACGTTAAAACGAATTCAACTGACTAAATAAGTTCATCCTATCCAATCACAAACGTGAACTTATGTTGTCACCAACTAAAATATTACAATAATGGTATGTCTACAACATATAAAACCAAAGAATTTCAGTGTTCACGTGCTTATTAGATGACGAGGCAGAGCTTCTGGTGACGGTTCAGCAGTACCCAGCCATTGTCCCCGACTCAGCAGGTTAGTCCTTGGCCCTCACCTAGCTGCAAAGAAACGAATATTACAGATTAGCAACATTATGAAAAATTGTGAAGAATGTGGTTTTTTTTTCGTGTACTGTATTGTTTGTAGCCATATTCAAAGGGAGGATATCCCCCGCTTTGGTTTGGCTGTGAATGTGTGGGGAGGGTGGGTGGTCAAAATATATGTGGTTCAAAACATAGATGTAACCGACAAATAACGCCCAAGGTGGGAATCCGGCATCTGTCTTTTGTACGGCACCGCTGCCTCAGGAAGACATTTTAATTTATTGGTGACGTGCAAACCGCTGACGATATAGTACGACCATCAATACACTTGTTCATCCAAGTACAGTTTTAGTGGGGAGATCATTTCAATTGACAATCACGACTTTGTAATCCCCCAACTGTTTCAGCAAGGAGTCCTCACTCTTTTTAAGTTTTTCAACTTCATTTTTAAGCATGTCCCTCTCCTCAGTCACTTTCTGCAACATTTCCTCTAATTTTGTCAGTCTGTCTTTCGCAAGTTTTCTGTGTCTCATGGCATTAACTGCATTTAGTCGACGGCGCTCTTTCTCGGAATCCTCAAATGCATTCATCTCGTACAACTTCACTTTTTGGGGACGAGATCTACGTCCTCCAGGTAACTTGGGCTTCCTGCCACGTTTCTTGGGAGTACGGGGCTCATATTTTGTCCCTTTCTCTTCGTTATTGGTCGCATTCTGTTTGTCACGTGCAGCACCCTCCATAACTTGATTCACCGTGCATTGTACAATTTCAGGAACACTCTCTACGACTTGTTGATTCATCGTGGTTTGCATTTCAGGGATTATTTGAGAGAGAGGTTCATCTACCGATGATGGATTGTCAACTGATGCCAAGCTGATGAACGCAGTCCCATTATCTACCTTTGTAGTTCCCATGTTAATCAAATCGATCATGTCACTGGATGTGGTGATTTCAAAGGTTTCATTTACTTGGCTGATGGGGAATTCAATAAAGTCTTGGTCAAAAATAATAAACTTTTGATGAACATCGCTAGAGTCAATTAGGTCGTGATTCGGAAGGGATTCTATGACGGACATCGGCGTTTCGGTTTCCATGTTATTAGGTGGTACTGCTTGTAGTGTATGGAAGTCTGGAAATAGAGTGTCATCTAGTATACCCTTCAGGGTGTCATTTATTTCATTGTAGTCATTTGGTATAATCACGACACTATCGTCACTGTGATCAGGAATCAACATTGTAGTATATTCAGCCATGTTTCTCACTAGTAGTAGTTTCTCTGTAGTAGTGAAATTCAGTTTTCCCGGATACTTGTGTGTGATGAGACGAGTAAATGATATTGCTTGGAACTCGGCTTTGTTTGGTGATAATTCGGTACTACCAGAGCAGTCCAGAGGCAATTCTTTTCCCAGAGAAAACAGCAAGTGACGCACTATGTGACTTGGTGGGACACTGGGAGCTCCGATGCGAGCAACGAGCCTGCTGGACTTGCTTTTGTCACGTTTTGTGGGCTTCTAACGTTGTGGGCTTGTGGCTCGCTGTCGGTGTAGCAGTAGGAAGTGGGATGCGACTGGAACGTATCAACTGCGCATGCGTGGGGGTTGAAGGTGCCAGGCGCACGAGTCACGATGGCAAGAGAGCAGGGTTGTCAATTTAGCAAAAATGTACTCTTCTTTGAAGAAGATAACGACAGAATCATTGGAAAAGCTTTGTTTGAGCTAGACAGCCAAGAAGAGACAGAAAAGATAAAATAAATATTGCATAATATGTGGATAATGAGAGAAAATAAAGAGAAAAACTAGAATCAGGCAACACAAAGAAGAAAAAGAGGACGAGAGAGGGGCCGTTGAAAAGGCTATTCCCCCAAAAAACAGTGATTGTAACACTGATATACACTCGCTCGGACTCACCAAAGCCGAGAAGAGTGTACTGTTACTACTGTATAAGGAGGCGTTCATCATCTTTTGAGTGGAATGAAGCAGGCAAGTTATATTATAATATATTATACATTAGGTACCTGTTTGGGGAGCAACCTATCAGTAGTTTTTATATGAAATTGACAAACATCTAAGGTTAAACCCAATCAGTGTTTGTACTGTTGTTTTAGTCTCTTATTTATTTATTTACTTAATTAAAGATCTACTTATCACATGGAAAGCGGAATTTTATACTATTTTGTGGGAGCTGCCCTCTCTGACATCTCTCTAGATTGTGGTGTTGAAACTAGACAGTCAAGGTATAGAGAAATGACTCTCCCATCTCCTTGTTTTTTTGGTCTGACCCTCGTGGGTGGTATATAAAGTAAGTATGAATGGTACACAGATAATGGACTTCTTCACCCACATGGATAGTTGAGATAAGTTTATACCTATGGAAATATAACTCTTAATGTTTATGAGAATATTAAATGTTACAAACTTCTTTGATTCTGATAATGTATTAAATCTTGTTTCTTAAGTGGTAGGGAACTGTATTTATTAAATTGGTATGTTTATAAAAAGCAAGTGAGGAGAATCTTGGGTAAATTTACAGAAAACCTGGGTTCACTAATACGTAAATATTAGTATGTTTTACCACTAATTAGTACCTTTCTAAGACACTTTTCATCTATGGTGTTTCTCTCGGAGATGCCCCGTTTTCGAGATATGCCCCGTTTTCATACCCCAATACAAACATGGGGGAGAGCCTGGGAATCCGGGGTTTTGGGTGGGGGAAAACACGCTATACACTATGGTTTTGCCTTTATAATACAGTTCCAACCTATGGAGTATTTATTGGATATGCCCCGTTATCGAAATATGCCCCGTTTTCATACCCCAATACAAACATGGGGGAGAGGCTGGGAATCTGGGGTTTTGGGTGGGGGAAAACACGCATAGCACTATGTTAATGCCATAATTATACACTTCCAACCGTAAATAAAATAGTTAATGATAAAAAAAAATTCCAAGGGTTCGAGAACGTTGCAATATAATACCAATACAGCCCAAGCAGCAGCGTTACAACATGTGTTCGGCTAGATAGCCAAAATGTTAGTATAGCCCAAGTAGCAGCGTTACCAACGTGTGTACACAATGTATATGTAGGAATGACATATATATAATAATATGTGTATAAAAATGGACAAAATAAAGGGTAAAGAATGTTGAATAAACAATAAATAACATACCTTAAAGAAATTATGTGGATGGTGTGGGATTGTCGTGATCAGAGGAGATATCCGAGTCGTCTGAATCATGTGGTAATGGCGGACGAACACGGTCAGATTGGGGCGGATAGAGTTTTGCAGCCTCCAGAAGGAATTGATGAAACGCAAGATCTTCGTGTTGGTCTAGAAATATATATCTTGCAATATATTGTCTCAAATACTTGGCTCTGATTCCTGGTCGTTTAATATGTTCCTTAACGTCTCTCCACAATCTCTCTATGTTTTGTGTGTGTATTTCAGTATTAACCGGGTCGACAAAATTAATGCTGTGATTTACACACCAATGTCGATAGCCCTCGTCCTCGAGAGAATTGTATGCACGCCAAGAATCAGAGCAAATGGTAGTGCCAGGCAATATAAAAAGTTTTATTAGTGGAATAAGAGTTTCTTTATTCCGTGGAAGTGGTTGAGTCGCATCGTCTAAGAGCGGGATAATAAATTTTTTCTTGGAGACTCTTTCAATTCCTCCAAACACCCACACTTGAGACAAAACACGACCGACGTTGTGTTTCCGTCTGACAACAAGTGTTTCATCAATCTCAACTGTTATATGAGGACCACCTATAGGGGGTTGAGATGTTAGCCATTTCTCGCACACTTCACTACAGAAACTTCTCCAATCGACAGAAGTGTTGCTGTTTATGCTCAAGTTTTTGATAGTCTGGATGTGTGAAAAACTCTTATCACAAAATACGTTAATAAAACACAGCACTTTCCAGGGTTCGATGTGTGAATGGTCTAAAAATGAGCCTTTAAAGGACGACACAGAAAATCCACAACGTCTTCTTCTCTTTGTCTTTGCTATTAGAGTTGTGTGATAACAACGAAAAAGGTTATCATGTGTTAAACAACAATTGTTACCGCAATTAGGACACTTGAGATCAGTTGGTAAGACACCGTGATTTTGAAGTAAAGTAATACTGGTCTCGTTATTTCTAAAATGGCTTGCTATAATTTCGTAGAATAGAGGACGACAACCGGCACACAAGTGTTCCATAGTGAGCAACTGAAAGAGAAGGACCCACGCTCTAACGTCCTATTTATAGGGGATAATCACGTGACCCAGTTTTCCATACAGCAGCATTACAAACTCAAAAATAAATGGAAAAGCAGCCAAAAAAGTAAAATGATAGCCACACCGTACCTATCCCACCCAAACATAAACACAACCAAACATAACCTAACAATACCTCACCCTACACTAAATAACCAATTAAAGCCCAAAATAAAGTAACATAACAAAACAAAAGTAAAAATATAGATACATAATATAAATACTGTTAGAATGAAAACACGTGTTCATGTGCACAAAAGTAGCCCAAATGGCTATAAAAATTAGTAGATGGTAATGCACATATTAATATTTAGAGTAGCCAGCAGAGGGCCAAAATTTCCAAGGCTATAAGCAGTGGTACTAACTCAAAATAACAAAGAGAAGCACCCAATACTATGAAAAGAAGTAGAATTATAGCCAAATCCTACCGACCCCTACATATCCTTACTAAACAAAACCTAACCTAACCTAACCCAAACAAACCAAAGCAAAGCATAACAAACCTAACCAAAGGAACAAACAAACCTAAGGAAAGATAATAAAAAGTAACATAATGAAATTACCCAGTGAATAATAACACGTGTTCAGGTGCACATTTGTAGCCCAAATGGCTATGAAAATGAGGAATTGGTAATGTACATAATAAGTGGATGGCTATCGGCATCGAATAAAATCCCACAATTGCCAGATCTCCAATAAAATGTTAAATCAAATGGTTATTTTGGGAATTAGTTTTACCTAACCTGACCTGACCTAACCTAACCTAGACCACAACAGACTACCGGGACCTAACCTGGGCAAACTACCGGGACCTAACCTGGGCAAACTACCGGGACCTAACCTGGGCATAAAACCGTTGTACAATTAATAAAGTGACCGAGTAAATCTCCCGGGATGTAGATGGATGTGGTAACACTGCACTTCCATTACCAATAATTTACAGAGTAACCACAAGATGGCAACACAGTGATATCAAGGAATTAATGACAGGAGTAGACACTAGATGGCAACAATGTAACATCCTGGATATGGAAATTTCCATAAAAAGAGTAGGACGCTCATAGACAATATTGCCAATACAAAATATAATAGGGCAAATATAGCCAAACCAGCCAAAAGTAGCGTGAATATTGTAACATTTACAACTATGAAAAGACTATAATTGTAGTGAAAACATATCAAACGTAAACACAAGAGAACCAATCTCCCCACCTGAAACTAGCTTCATCCAACGCACCCCCAATATTGCATGCGTCTTAAATAACGTGGAATATAACGAAAAGCATCGAAAATAACGGTAGGAAGTCAATTATATAGGCAGAACCACAGTGAAATGCGTGTTTTCCCCCACCCAAAACCCCGGATTCCCAGGCTCTCCCCCATGTTTGTATTGGGGTATGAAAACGGGGCATATCTCGAAAACGGGGCATCTCCGAGAGAAACACCATAGATGAAAAGTGTCTTAGAAAGGTCCTAATTAGTGGTAAAACATACTAATATACACCGTATAGCACATTGAAATGCGTGTTTTCCCCCACCCAAAACCCCGGATTCCCAGGCTCTCCCCCATGTTTGTATTGGGGTAAACGGGGCATATCTCGAAAACGGGGCATCTCCGAGAGATACACCATTGATGAAAAGTGTCTTAGAATGGTCCTAATTAGTGGTAAAACATACTAATATTTACGTATTAGTGAACCCAGGTCTTCTGTAAAAATACCGAATCTTGTGTGTGTACTTATTAGTGTGATATGGATTTTGGTATTTATTGAAAGAATTACCGTTTTGCAGCAGTGTTGCCAGATCCGGCTGAGTCCCAGTATTTTGCCCAAGTCATTTATTGTACTTTATCACGATTATTTCCGGGTAGTTTGCCCAGGTTAGGTTCCGGTAGTCTGCCCAGGTTAGGTCCCGGTAGTCTGATGCGGTCTAGGTTAGGTTAGGTCAGGTCAGGTAAGGTAAGGTCAGACTAATTTCAAAATGCCCCATTTGCGTATGCCCTATCTTGGAAATGGGGCATTTGCGGAGAAAATGCCATAGAAGAAAATAGTCTTAGAATGGTCTAAATAAGTGGGTAATGAAGGTAGAAAAACCGTACGCAATAACGGTAATTCATTCAATAATTACCTGGATTTTACATGGAATTTCTGGTAAATATTGAAAGAATTACCATTATTGCGTACGTTTTTTCTACCTGTATTACCCACTAATTTAGACCATTCTAAGACTATTTTCTTCTATGGCATTTCCTCCGCAAATGCCCCATTTCCAAGATAGGGCATATTCAAATGGGGCATTTTGAAATTAGTCTGACCTTACCTAACCTAACCTAGACCGCATCAGACTACCGGGACCTAACCTGGGCAAACTACCGGGAAATAATCGTGATAAAGTACAATAAATGACCGGGGCAAAATACTGGGACCCAGCCGGATCTGGCAACACTGCTGCAAAACGGTAATTCTTTCAATAAATACCGAATTTCTTAACTCACATATGTTTTACTTTCATTATTGTACTTCCAGACAAGATGCTGTATTTCAAACAAGCTGCAGATAGAAGGAAGGTCCTGAGGAATTATGATGACCTGCCCATAGTCTTCAAGCTGTACCACAGTAGTCCTGTTGGAGGACACAGTGGCTGGAATGTAACATAAGAGAACATCTCCATGGTGTACTATTGCCTAATGGAGAAGTATGACACAGGACATCCAGCATTATGTATGTGTGTGTGTTTCTTGTGTAGACCATAACATGACACAAATACATTGATAAGTGTATATGAAATGAGTGGGATTCTAGTAAAGTGTTCATTCAATATTGAATGCATTACTCTCTAATCCCACTGCTGTATTGCTCTCCAGTAATTTTACCATTTTTTCCAGATTGCTACTTCAGTCAGTGCCAGATGTTTACAACACTGAAGATTCAGGCCCCAGAAATGTGTCCCATTAATGTCAAGGAACCCTTAGAGTTACTTGGAGTAGACCTGATTGGTGAGTAATATATTAACATTGTTTCATCTTTGTTGGTTCAGGAGCTTCTTTGCTGTTGGTCATAATTACCCAGTTATGCATTCTTAAGCAAACAATTCCTGTTAGTCCATCCAACTTAACCCCTGCAAATAATAACTTTTATGATATTCTTTTATGCTGTAAATGTAGCATGCCAAAGTTTTTTGGAAATAGTTTAATTCAATGTTTGTTCTGTAACCGGCTGTTTTATTCAAACTGTGATAGGACTCCTTGCCTTGTTACCTTTTCATTTGTAGTGACTGTACACAAGAAGTAGAGTTCCTTTAAATGCACAGTACAGTAGTTTCCTATCAGCCCATTCATCTGAGGCCAGTTTGGAAGAATACTGCTAACATAATCTTTACATCTTTAAGGGCAGCTGAGAGAGACGAGAGCTGGGAATATTCTCATCTGTGTTCTCCCATGATGAGACAAGGTGCAACAGCAAGTGAAAGATGAAGTGATAAACTGTGGTAGGTGCCTTGTTTTGGTAAAAACTTATATCACTGAGTATTGTCTTTTAATATTATCAGCTTTCTAAAAAGTACTTGAAAAAAGTACTGTATTGCCAATCCTTTGACATTATTTGTAAAAAAAAAAATGCATTTTATTTCTAAACATCAATAGTTTTAAGGCAAAAACAATAAATCATGGGTTCTTAACCTGGGGTTCATGAGGATTAGATATTAATTAGTTAACATCTGTATCCACTATACAACCAATGGGCTGTATAAGTGATGAAGACCTTGCCAAAGATGACCTCGGTGACTCTAAAACGTTTAAGTACCACTGCTATAAATATTGGAGTACCTCAGTGATGAATTTTAGGACCAATTCATTTTGCTTGTTTACAGATACACTGCCGTGGACCACCACATCACCGTCGTGCAGTGGCCAAAGTACCCTGACAGAATGAGTTGTGGTGGTGGAAGGTAGAAGGTAATGGGTAGTTAGGATGTATACACATCATCTCTACCACCACTTCACACCACCACACAAAATGGTAGGGGGAAAACAGAGTGTGGTCCAAAACAGATGGCCAAACTAGGACAGGAGTCTTACTCCCAGCCACACACCTCCTTTAGAAGAGTCTCCAATTACCTCTTATAGTCCCCCCAGTGGTGGCCGAGCACATAAGGCTCTGTGTGCTTAATGTCTTAGCACAGCGGTTCAAATCCGTCTGGAGACACATACTGGTGTGGTTATGTCCAGTTTCTGTGGTGTGTAGGATTTGTTATATATATATATGTATAGGCCTATTAATGTAGTTAATATATAATGTATAACAAAAAAATACATAATTATTTTGTTTAAAACATAAGTCGGAATTTAGCTAACCATCATCTAGCGCATTGACGACATTGTGCTTCGGTTTGGCCATATAATTGATTTTTAATAATCTTAAACTTTTAAGATGCACACATCATTCAGGTAAATTTGCCTTGCTTCTGCATTGTCACACTTGACTTTGACAGATATTTGTTGTTAATTTAACAAATATATCAACACGAGATGGAATGCTATATTTGATATTTGATAAAAAAAATTTACAGTAATACTAAGAAATATAATGTTGATTAATTTTGTCTATATTTTCTAAAATCTATCCATCTATCTGTAGCTCTGACGCCTCATTCCTCCGGGAACTCCCACCAAGGGGGTGGCCACGGCAGAAGGAGACTCTTCTGCCCTGTTTCAACACTCCCTCCTCACTTGCTCCATCCCCCCTCCCCCCCTCACACTTTTCTCTCTCCCATACTCTTCCACTCTGTTCTGCCATCTAACCGGAGGTCTGCCTCTCACACCAGGTGCCACAACTTCACTATCGTACACCTTCTTTACAAACTCCTCACCTTACATTCTTTCCACATGTCCAAACCATCTCGGTATATTACGCTTCACTCTCTCAACCACTCCACACTCAATACCAATTGCCTTCTCACTCATACC
This sequence comes from Petrolisthes cinctipes, assembly GCA_033782935.1. Taxonomy (NCBI): domain Eukaryota; kingdom Metazoa; phylum Arthropoda; class Malacostraca; order Decapoda; family Porcellanidae; genus Petrolisthes; species Petrolisthes cinctipes. The sequence goes on along the minus strand of JAWQEG010003896.1, from coordinate 79,349 downwards.
ACACCTCTCATACACACTCCCATTACTTTCTCCATCCCACCTAGACACCCCACATGCTCCTCTCAGATAACTCATTTCCACTGGACCTATTCTAGACTGATGAGCCCTACTCCATGTCCATGTCTCCGACGCATATGTTAGTGTTGGCAGGATTATACTATTTCTCAGTCCCTTTTTCACTTCCATACTCACACTCCTACCCTTCATTATCCTCCCCAGTGATCCTATGACCTGCCTGCCTTTCACTGCTCTCTTCCTGATTTCTCCTTCCATGTTTACACAAAACTGTTCCCAGATACTTGAATTCCCTCACCTCCTCCATCCTCTCACCCTCTAAAGTTATCTCGCATTCCATCCCAGTTGGCACAGCCACTCTGTAGGGTGTAGCAAAGTCAATTACTTCTGTTTTAGTCCTCTCAAATACCATCACCTTACTCTTACCAGCATTTACCTTCAGTTTTCTTCGCTTACACACGGACTGAAACTCATCCACCACCCTCTGTAACTCCATTTCACTCTCGGCCAGCAGCACAGTGTCATCCGCAAATAAGCTTGCAACCAAGGACCAATTGCTTCATTCAACCTCAGTTTTGCACCCAGGCCCTCCACCTTTGCCTTCATCTCTCTCATGCAACCATCCATAAAGATATTTAACAGCTATGATGACATGACACACCCCTGCCTCAATCCTACACTGATGTCAAAGGTCTCACTCAAATCACCCTCGACCCTCACGCAAGCTTTTGCCTCTCTGTAGAAGGCCTCAATCCCCTCCAGCAAGCGCCCACCAACTCCGTAAATCCTTAATATATCTGTCATAGCTCTCCTATCAACCCTATCGTATGCCTTCTCCAAATCCATGAAGGCAGCATACAACTTCCTACCCTTCCCAATATATTTCTTCACTATTGATTTTATTGCAAAGATCTGGTCCACACATCCTCTACCCTTTCTGAACCCTCCTTGCTCCTCACTAACTTTATTCCCTGTCTCTCAGTAAAAACCTTCCCATACACCTTCCCCGGTACACTAAGATTTAACCCACAATTATAATGTACCAGCTGTTATAAAAGTATGTCTTTTGAGTCATGTACAATAGTAACAATTTATTATAGGAAATAAAGTTCTTTATACTGTACTTGATGTTTTGCAAGACTCTACCTTATACTGTATGTGATATTTTGTCACTAATATAGTTTTATAATCCTATCTTAGGGTCTCGGCCCTTCTCTGTCTGAACTCTGCGAATTCCCTACATTCTCTGTCACACTACTTAAGAGTTTTCTGTTTGAAACTAATTTATTGCCAAGCATTTAACTTCATACGGCTCAGATATATCCCCTATCACCCATAGATTTCATACACTGCTGGAGTGACATAAGACCCATTAGGACCTGCTGATGCTAATCTTGATACTGTATACAAGAAAGAGTATAGTATTATGTAATGTCATCATGAGCCAAGTTTGCCCAATAATTCAGCTAGCTACTTAGTGTATTCATTTACTTGTGGCAAAAGAACATAGGCCTAAATAGTCAAGGTTGATCAATTTAAAAATATTACAGTACTGGTTATTTGTACATAATTATAGTACAGGCACAATCATCTCATCCTTAAGAATTGAAATATTGTCAATCTCTACTTCTAGTCAAAGTTTAGGGAAAATTAAAATATGCCTCATTATAGGGTGATACTGGAGAGAACCTCTTGTTTCTTCACTTCTTCAATGAGTCATGCTTCTTCAACAGAGGTGAAATGAGATTCCCTATACAGTTGGTGTAAGGGTGAGGTGACCCCACTTCACACTTGCATTTTTCTCTGGAGGGAAGAAAATTATGATGCAGGGAAGAATATTATGATTGCATAACCAGTCATACTGAGGCTATATTTCTGCACAAACAGCATACACACTATGATGAAAGTGTTCTAGCTGTGGAGATGTGCTTAACTAGTATCTTCTTTAAGGACTTAGATTTCGATTTGGAAGGTAAAGACAGTGATAGAAGAGAAAGCTCTTCGCTTCATAGGTGGCTGTATACTAAAAAAAAATTGCAGGAACATATCCATATTTAGGAAATAAGGCCATCAATTGTGCCACTGTTTGCTTAATTAATTAAGCAAATCATGGACTTAAAGGATTAATAGAGGTAAGCTATGCACTATCTCCCTTCAGATAAATTTGTTCTCGGTTAAAATGAGATAAATGTTTAAAGCAGTTCATGGTGAAAGCCTTGAAGGCTCACTTAATTGCTTCTCTAATAGAACGTGTGGGAATTGATTTACCCAAAGATGTAGTGTTCTGATGTTTAATATCTGTGTACTTGAGAATGAAATTAAACATCTAAACAAAATCATTGACAATTAAAGAGAAGAAGGAAGAAAAACAGTCGTGTAATTTTGTAAATTATACCGTAATTTAATGTACTGTATGCAATGTATATACAACAAAGTTTGTATTGATATATTTTATTAGAATATGAGAGGGTTAAGATATGTAAGCTTGTCTAGAATATCGGTAACATATATTAAGTCATATACAGCGATGATGTGATGGAGGGAGACATATAGCCTATATTTATTGAACTTGGTATGTTACAAGTACGAATGATAATTGAATGCTTATTGTAGTGAAACATGAAGTATGCGAGGGAAAATAATGATTTAGCTTGTCACTGCACATTCTCGCGATCAAGGTATGTGGTACGCAGAGCGGGTGCGGTGGTACGGACTACGGAGCAGCGCTCATCTTGCCCTCCTCGTACAGCGACTACTTATTTATGACATTTATGATTTATTCCTTACTTGGGATAATCCATGCGCTGTTTTTGGTGCCAATCGCTTGCAAATCATATCGAGTTTGCTATTTCATACATAAATATTGACATAGTAAACGAAATGCGAAATTGGAAAATAAATTACTGCCGGTGTAGCAGTAGGAAGTGGAATGCCACTGGAACGTATCAACTGCGCATGCGTGTGGGCCCAACATGTCATACCGCGCCACAGTCCACAAAACACACGACCTTTGTTATGATAAGACGTCTCTCCCTATGTATTTTATTATGGGAAAATGCTCCGGCAGTAATTTATTTTCCAATTTCGCATTTCGTTTACTATGTCAATATTTATGTATGAAATAGCAAACTCGATATGATTTGCAAGCGATTGGCAACAAAAACAGCGCATGGAATATCCCGAGTAAGGAATAAATGTCATAAATAAGTAGTCGCTGTACGAGGAGGGCATGATGAGCGCTGCTCCGTACCACCACACCCGCACCCGCTCTGCGTACCACATACCTTGATCGCGAGAATGTGCAGTGACAAGCTAAATCATTATTTTCCCTTGCATAATTCATGTTTCAATACAATAAGCATTCAATTATCATTCGTACTTGTAACATACCAAGCTCAATAAATATATATGTCTCCCTCCATCACATCATCGCTGTATATGACTTAATATATGTTACCGATATTCTAGACAAGCTTACATATCTTAACCCTCTCATATTCTAATAAAATATATCAATACAAACTTTGTTGTATATACAGTGCATACAGTATATTAAATTACGGTATAATTTACAAAATTACATGACTGTTTTTCTTCCTTCTTCTCTTTAATTGTCAATTATTTTGTTTAGATGTTTAATTTCATTCTCAAGTACACAGATATTATACAGCAGAACACTACATCTTTGGGTAAATCAATTCCCACACGTTCTATTAGAGAAGCAATTAAGTGAGCCTTCAAGGCTTTCACCATGAACTGCTTTAAACATTTATCTCATTTTAACCGAGAACAAATTTATCTGAAGGGAGATAGTGCATAGCTTACCTCTATTAATCCTTTCAGTCCATGATTTGCTTAATTAATTAAGCAAACAGTGGCACAATTGATGGCCTTATTTCCTAAATATGGATATGTTCCTGCAATTTTTGTTTAGTATATAGCCACCTATGAAGCTAAGAGCTTTCTCTTCTATCACTGTCTTTACCTTCCAAATCGAAATCTAAGTCTTTAAATAAGATACTAGTTAAGCACATCTCCACACCTAGAACACTTTCATCATAGTGTGTATGCTGTTTGTGCAGAAATATAGCCTCAGTATGACTGGTTATGCAATCATAATATTCTTCCCTGCATCATAATTTTCTTCCCTCCAGAGAAAAATGCAAGTGTGAAGTGGGGTCACCTCACCCTTACACCAACTGTATAGGGAATCTCATTTCACCTCTGTTGAAGAAGCACGACTCATTGAAGAAGTGAAGAAACAAGAGGTTCTCTCCAGTATCACCCTATAATGAGGCATATTTTAATTTTCGCTAAACTTTGGCTAGAAGTAGAGATTGACAATATTTCAATTCTTAAGGATGAGATGAATGTGCCTGTACTATAATTATGTACAAAAAACCAGTACTGTAATATTTTTAAATTGATCAACCTTGACTATTTTAGGCCTATGTTCTTTTGCCACAAGTAAATGAATACACTAAGTAGCTAGCTGAATTATTGGGCAAATTTGGCTCATGATGACATTACATAATACTATACTCTTTCTTGTATACAGTATCAAGATTAGCATCAGCAGGTCCTAATGGGTCTTATGTCACTCCAGCAGTGTATGAAATCTATGGATGATAGGGGATATATCTGAGCTGTATGAAGTTAAATGCTTGGCAATAAATTAGTTTCAAACAGAAAACTCTTAAGTAGTGTGACAGAGAATGTAGGGAATTCGCAGAGTTCAGACAGAGAAGGGCCGAGACCCTAAGATAGGATTATAAAACTATATTAGTAACAAAATATCACATACAGTATAAATACAATAAGGTAGGGTCTTGCAAAACATCAAGTACAGTATAAAGAACTTTATTTCCTATAATAAATTGTTAATATTGTACAAGACTCAAAAGACATACTTTTATAACAGCTGGTACATTATAATTGTGGGTTAAATCTTAGTGTACTGGGGAAGGTGTATGGGAAGGTTCTTACTGAGAGACTGATAGAAGTAACAGGGAATAAAGTTAGTGAGGAGCAAGGAGGGTTCAGAAAGGGTAGAGGATGTGTGGACCAGATCTTTGCAATAAAATCAATAATGAAGAAATATATTGGGAAGGGTAGGAAGTTGTATGCTGCCTTCATGGATTTGGAGGAGGCATGCGATAGGGTTGATAGGAGAGCTATGACAGATGTATTAAGGATTTACGGAGTTGGTGGGCGCTTGCTGGAGGGGATTGAGGCCTTCTACAGAGAGGCAAAAGCTTGCGTGAGGGTCGAGGGTGATTTGAGAGAGACCTTTGATATCAGTGTAGGATTGAGGCAGGGGTGTGTCATGTCATCATAGCTGTTAAATATCTTTATGGATGGTTGCATGAGAGAGATTATGGCAAAGGTGGAGGGCCTGGGTGCAAAACTGAGGTTGAATGAAGCAATTGGTCCTTGGTTGCAAGCTTATTTGCGGATGACACTGTGCTGCTGGCCGAGAGTGAAAGGGAGTTAAAGAGGGTGGTGGATGAGTTTCAGTCCGTGTGTAAGCGAAGAAAACTGAAGGTAAATGCTGGTAAGAATAAGGTGATGGTATTTGAGAGGACTAAAACAGAAGTAATTGACTTTGCTACACCCTACAGTGTGGCTGTGCCAACTGGGATGGAATGCGAGATAACTAGAGGGTGAGAGGATGGAGGAGGTGAGGGAATTTAAGTATCTGGGAACAGTTTTGTGTAAACATGGAAGGAGAAATCAGGAAGAGAGCAGTGAGGGGCAGGCAGGTCATAGGATCACTGGGGAGGATAATGAAGGGTAGGAGTGTGAGTATGGAAGTGAAAAAGGGACTGAGAAATAGTATAATCCTGCCAACACTAACATATGCGTCGGAGACATGGACATGGAGTAGGGCTAATCAGTCTAGAATAGGTCCAGCGGAAATGAGTTATCTGAGAGGAGCATGTGGACTTACTAGGTGGGATGGAGAAAGTAATGGGAGTGTGTATGAGAGGTGTGGTATGAGTGAGAAGGCAATTGGTATTGAGTGTGGAGTGGTTGAGAGAGTGAAGCGTAATATACTGAGATGGTTTGGACATGTGGAGAGAATGCAAGGTGAGGAGTTTGTAAAGAAGGTGTACGATAGTGAAGTTGTGGCACCTGGTGTGAGAGGCAGACCTCCGGTTAGATGGCAGCACAGAGTGGAAGAGTATGTGAGAGAGAGAAGTGTGAGGGGGGGAGGGGGGATGGAGCAAGTGAGGAGGGAGTGTTGAAACAGGGCAGAAGAGTCTCCTTCTGCCGTGGCCACCCCCTTGGTGGGAGTTCCCGGAGGGAACGAGGCGTCAGAGCTACAGATAGATAGAGAGATTTTAGAAAATATGGACAAAATTAATCAACATTATAATTCTTAGTATTACTGTAAATTTTTTTTATCAAATATCAAATATAGCATTCCATCTCTTGTTGATATATTTGTTAAATTAACAACAAATATCTGTCAAAGTCAAGTGTGACAATGCAGAAGCAAGGCAAATTTACCTGAATGATGTGTGCATCTTATAAGTTTAAGATTATTAAAAATCAATTATATGGCCAAACAGAAGCACAATGTCGTCAATGCGCTAGATGATGGTTAGCTAAATTCCGACCTATGTTTTAAACAAAATAATTATGTATTCTTTTGTTATACGTTATATATTAACTACATTAATAGGCCTCTATACATATATATATATAACAAGTCCTACACACCACAGAAACTGGACATAACCACACCAGTATGTGTCTCCAGACGGATTCGAACCGCTGTGCTAAGACATTAAGCACACAGAGCCTTATGTGCTCGGCCACCACTGGGGGGACTATAAGAGGTAATTGGAGACTCTTCTAAAGGAGGTGTGTGGCTGGGAGTAAGACTCCTGTCCTAGTTTGGCCATCTGTTTTGGATCACACTCTGTTTTCCCCCTACCATTTTGTGTGGTGGTGTGAAGTGGTGGTAGAGATGATGTGTATACATCCTAACTACCCACTACCTTCTACCTTCCACCACCACAACTCACTCTGTCAGGGTACTTTGGCCACTGCACGACGGCGATGTGGTGGTCCACGGCAGTGTATCTGTAAACAAGCAAAATGAATTGGTCCTAAAATTCATCACTGAGGTACTCCAATATTTATAGCAGTGGTTCTTAAACGTTTTAGAGTCACCGAGGTCATCTTTGGCAAGGTCTTCATCACTTATACAGCCCATTGGTTGTATAGTGGATACAGATGTTAACTAATTAATATCTAATCCTCATGAACCCCAGGTTAAGAATCCATTATTTATTGTTTTTGCCTTAAAACTATTGATGTTTAGAAATAAAATGCATTTTTTGTTTACAAATAATGTCAAAGGATTGGCAATACAGTACTTTTTTTTAAGTATTTTTTAGAAAGCTGATAATATTAAAAGACAATACTCAGTGATATAAGTTTTTACCAAAACAAGGCACCTACCAGAGTTTATCACTTCATCTTTCATTTGCTGTTGCACCTTGTCTCATCATGGGAGAACACAGATGAGAATATTCCCAGCTCTCGTCTCTCTCAGCTGCCCTTAAAGATGTAAAGATTATGTTAGCAGTATTCTTCCGAACTGGCCTCAGATGAATGGGCAGACAGGAAACTACTGTACTGTGCATTTAAAGGAACTCTACTTCTTGTGTACAGTCACTACAAATAAAAAGGTAAAAAGGCAAGGAGTCTTATCACAGTTTAAATGAAACACCTGGTTACAGAACAAACATTGAATTAAACTATTTCCTAAAAACTCTGGCATGCTACATTTACAGCATAAAAGAATATCATAAAAGTTATTATTTGCAGGGGTTAGGTTGGATGGACTAACAGGAATTGTTTGCTTAAGAATGCATAACTGGGTAATTATAACCAACAGCAAAGAAGCTCCTGAACCAACAAAGACGAAACAATGTTAATACATTACTCACCAATCAGGTCTACTCCAAGTAACTCAAAGGGTTCCTTGACATTAATGGGACACATTTCTGGGGCCTGAATCTTCAGTGTTGTAAACATCTGGCACTGACTGAAGTAGCAATCTGGAAAAAATGGTAAAATTACTGGAGAGCAATACAGCAGTGGGATTAGAGAGTAATGCATTCAATATTGAATGAACACTTTACTAGAATCCCACTCATTTCATATACACTTATCAATGTCTTTGTGTCATGTTATGGTCTACACAAGAAACACACACACATACATAATGCTGGATGTCCTGTGTCATACTTCTCCAATAGGCAATAGTACACCTTGGAGATGTTCTCTTATGTTACATTCCAGCCACTGTGTCCTCCAACAGGACTGCTGTGGTACAGCTTGAAGACTATGGGCAGGTCATCATAATTCCTCAGGACCTTCCTTCTATCTGCAGCTTGTTTGAAATACAGCATCTTGTCTGGAAGTACAATAATGAAAGTTAAACATATGTGAGTTAAGAAATTCCATGTAAAATCCATATCACACTAATAAGTACACACACAAGATTCTCCTCACTTGCTTTTTATAAACATACCAATTTAATAAATACAGTTCCCTACCACTTAAGAAACAAGATTTAATACATTATCAGAATCAAAGAAGTTTGTAACATTTAATTTTCTCATAAACATTAAGAGTTATATTTCCATAGGTATAAACTTATCTCAACTATCCATGTGGGTGAAGAAGTCCATTATCTGTGTACCATTCATACTTACTTCATATACCACCCACGAGAGTGAGAAAAAAAAAAAGAGATGGGAGAGTAATTTCTCTATACCGTACTTGACTGTCTAGTTTCAACACCACAATCTAGAGAGATGTCAGAGAGGGCAGCTCCTACAAAATAGTATATAATTCCGCTTTCCATGTGATAAGTAGATCTTTAATTAAGTAAATAAATAAATAAGAAGAGACTAAAACAACAGTACAAACACTGATTGGGTTTAACCTTAGATGTTTGTCAATTTCATATAAAAACTACTGATATGTTGCTCGCCAAACAGGTATCTAATGTATAATATATTATAATATAACTTGCCTGCTTCATTCCACTCAAAAAATGATGAACGCCTCCTTATACAGTACACTCTTCTCGGCTTTGGTGAGTCCGAGCGAGTGTATATCAGTGTTACAATCACTGTTTTTGGGGGGATAGTCTTTTCAACGGTCCCTCTCTCGTCCTCTTTTTTTTCTTTGTGTTGCCTGATTCTAGTTTTTCTCTTTGTTTTCTCTTATTATCCACATATTATGTAATATTTATTTTATCTTTTCTGTCTCTTCTTGCCTGTCTAGCTCAAACAAAGCTTTTCCAATGATTTTGTCGTTATCTTCTTCAAAAAAGTGTACATTTTTGCTAAATTGGCAATCCTGCTCTCTTCCCGTCGTCACTCGTGCGCCTGGCACCTTCAAACCCCCACGCATGCGCAGTTGATGGGTTCCAGTGGCGTTCCACTTCCTACTGCTACACCGGAGCATTTTCCCATAATAAAATACATAGGGAGAGACGTGTTTTGTGTACTGTGGCGCGGTATGACATGTTGGGCCCACACGCATGCGCAGTTGATACGTTCCAGTCGCATTCCACTTCCTACTGCTACACCTGCGCACTAATTTCACGGATGCCTCAGCAATGTTGCAGCAGTTTATATAATATACTTAGTGCACGAATGTCAACGGTTTTTCTGAGCCATCATAGCCATGTGCTACTGATACTGCAATCAAATGCATACAGGCATGCGAGCAAACACGTCTCATTCGATCATTAAATTTGGCCAATTTTCGTCGTATAACTACACATTGTAGTTACTATCTTTTCATGAATTATGCTGCATAAGCTTGAGTTGTTTGATTAATTAATTAGGTGAGTCTGTACTGGTGGTTCACGAAAAAATAATCGTCTTCTGGAGAGATATGGCATTTTTGTTCTGACTGTTCAGATTATTGACTCAAAACATTGCCCCGGCCGCTTTAAACCCATTATAAGTATGCTCTTATTTTCTCATATTAACTATAATTATTATACCTCCATGTACGGACCCTACGGTAGCGGTACCGTACACCCGCTACACCGTCCACAGAGCTATACACATAGAGCGATCGACCCTGTGTTATTAGATAGGGAAGGAGTGTCGCCAGCAAGCCTGCTCGGCGGCCATTTTGAAATGCCCTTTGGCGCGCGCTTTGAACTCCCGTACGTACTTGTATAGTATGTTTCTATCCACAGTTATTGACATTTCCCTGATTTGTAAGGCATTGTATCTTGTTATCTAATTATGCAGGTTTTGTTAAATCAATTAACAAGGCTTAAGATAATGTCCATACGGAAAATTATGCAAAGAAATTAAACTTAAACTGGTTTATTAAACAAGACAAATATATATAACTGTAATCTGTCTCCCTCTCCCTCCACTTACCTTACATACATACATACATATTACTCTAGTGTGACATTCATACATACATACATATTACTCTAGTGTGACATACATACATATTACTTTAGTGTGACATACATACATACAGTCGTGGTCAATAATAATCATCCACATATGGGTAACTTTAACAATTTACTATGTAATGTTTTCATGTTCACATATTATTTTATTGTTTTAAGCAGTGTGTAGCTGTTTGTATTAAATTAAACGATGGCACTATACCTATTTATTGGAATGTCTATCAGCTAAGGAACAGAGGGAAGCTGTCAAAATCTTACGTGAGTTACTTCTATATGGATGAGTGCCAACGATAGTTTTGTTTATCTAACTCATTTCACCTATTAACCGAAATGTATTTATATATAATCAGCCATTCACTGATATATCGGTTAAAGAAATACTTATTCATATATTGTGAGTCACTATAATGATGTTAATATACCATATCATCAATAAAAGACCGAATAAATGAAATAATATCTTACCCTGGCATACGCTAACAGGCTGGCGGGTTGAGGGGAAGGGCAACTTATCATGGCCGCCAACCCACTTCCGGTGGCGACGCTCAAGGGGGGGGGGGGCACAGAGCTACAAACCTAAGCTAGAGCGCTTAACCCTGTGTTATTAGATAGGGGAGGAGTGTCACAAGTCGGCGGCCATTTTGAATAGCCCATTGGCGCGCGCTTTGAACTCCCGTACGTACTTGTATAGTTTGTTTCTATCCACTGTTATATTGTGAGTCACTATAATGTAGTTAATATACCATATCATCAATAAAAGACCGAATAAATGAAATAATATCTTACCCTGGCATAAGCTACCAGCCGCAAAAATTTAGGACTTTTCTTATATACGGTTTAAACAGCTACGGATATAATTATATGAGTGTTCTCATTTGGAAATAATGTATCCAATTATTAAATATTTATAGATAATTCTCTTTTCAAAACTACGATTTATCGTAATTTAAGTAAAAAGTTTAATATATATTGCCATTATTCATACTAAAGAAAGTAGGATAATATTTTTCATGTGAGTTTAACCAAGGATGAATCCAAACATTTGTCTGTGACTGTTCTCCGCGCTAGCCTCGCTCAAGGTCCTTCTCACTTGATGTTATTCACTGAACGATTCCCGTATATATTTACAGCATCATTCTTCTCACAAATTGACTTGATCAAAAGGGAAGATTATGAATTATAGTAAAAATATAGATATTTCTTATTAAAGTGGAGAGAAAAATATCTGTATTTTCGATATGGTTACTAAACTGCACATACGTGTGGCCCACAGAGCTACAAACCTAGAGCGCTTAACCCTGTATTATTAGATAGGGGAGGAGTGTCACAAGTCGGCGGCCATTTTGAATAGCCCATTGGCGCGCGCTTTGAACTCCGGTACGTACTTGTATAGTTTGTTTCTATCCACTGTTATATTGTGAGTCACTATAATGTAGTTAATATACCATATCATCAATAAAAGACCGAATAAATGAAATAATATCTTACCCTGGCAAAAGCTACCAGGCTGGCGGGTTGAGGGGATGGGCTATCTGTCATGGCCGCCAACCCACTTCCGGTGGTGACACGCCAGGGGGGAGGGGTGGCGAGCTCTGTGTGGGGGGGGGGGGTTGCGTGCTCTATTATAATATGCCACTCGATTAACCCGGGTTGGCAACCTGTGTTGCTCCGAAAGACCCGGGTTGTATGGTGTAAATAGAACACGCCGACCACCAACCCGGGTTGATATTCCTTTGTTTGTAAACATTGAAGACGGCATCGCAAGACTCAGCAGAGCAGTTTTTCCCAGCATTATGCTCGGTACTCTCAGAATTTGATGACAAATCGAGTATTTCCCTACCTGCATAAATTATGTTGATAGTGTAGTTATGGGCTTCTCAAGTGGGTATGTGACTGATGCCAGCCATTGGCCATGTGTTAGCTTCATTAAAAAGCTACTCAGATTGTTCAGGGATCTGTGCAGCAGACCATACTTTGCAATTGCAAGGAGTATAATTTGTGGCTGCAACTAGGACAGTAACCATTCCCGACAAATTGGAGAAACTGATGTTTTTTTCATACTAGAGTCAATAAGAAAATCTGTAAATATTAAATGAATTACCGTTATTGCGTAAGGTTTTTCTACTTTTCTTACCCACTTATTTAGACCATTCGGTAATTCTGTATAAGTGGTCCACGTGTTTTTGTTTTTGTTTTTTGTTTTTCCTGCTTATTTTTACTTGTTCTATTCATTAGTGACCATAATATTGATCGGAAACCACTTGATTTATACATATTCCCTAACCCCTTCAATCTTGGGGGAGAGCACTGGGAATCGGGGGTTTTGGGTGGGGGAAAACACGTAAATGAGCTTATTTTGCATTGATACTGGTTTCTTGACCTGCATAAATGTCGAAAAATTGAAAATCCGAGCCAAGTTTCGGCAAAAGTTGGCTCGGGTTTTGCAATTTTCCTGAGGGATAAATGTCAAGATTTTGGAAATCCGAGCCAAGTTTCGGCAAAGGTTGGGTCGGGTTTTGCAATTTTCCTGAGGGATAAATGTCAAGATTTTGGAAATCCGAGCCAAGTTTCGGCAAAAGTAGGCTCGGGTTTTGCAATTTTCCTGAGGGATAAATGTCAAGATTTTGGAAATCCGAGCCAAGTTTCGGCAAAAGTTGGCTCGGGTTTTGCAATTTTCCTGAGGGATAAATGACAAGATTTTGGAAATCCGAGGCAAGTTTAGATAATTAACCAAACCTAACCTGACCTAACCAGGGCAGACTACCGGAACCTAACCGGGGCACACTACCGAGACCTAACCAGGGCAGACTACCGGGACCTAACCGGGGCAGACTACCGGGACATAACCAGGGCAGGCTACCGGAACCTAACTGGGGCAGACCACGGCACAATATACAGTAGAAACTAGTCAGACCTGACCTGACCTGACCTAACCTAATCTGGACTGGGACACACTACCGGGACCTAACCGGGGCAGACTACCGGGACATAACCGGGGCGGACTACCGGGACATAATTGGGGCAGACTACCGGGACATAACCAGGGCAGACTACCAGGACCTAACCGGGGCAGACCACGGCACAATATACAGTAGAAACTAGTCAGACCTCACCTGACCTGCCCTAACCTAATCTGGACTGGGACACACTACCGGGACCTAACCGGGGCAGACTACCGGGACATAACTGGGGCACACTACCGGGACATAACCTCACGTGACCTAACTGCCCCCCATTATTATCCTTAGCAGACTACTTGACTGGCCATTACAATTGTTGAACATAATTATTATTGCTATTTGTTAATAAAATATATTACAAAAAGATTTTAACTCTTACCAGACTTGCAGGAAAATTGTGCAGATGATTAAATTTTCGAAGAAACCTGGGCCGTGATTTTGTATTCCGGCTGACATATTTGTTACATCACGTAATTTGTTATTATAATCCATAGTAGCCTCCTATCCACACTGCTCACTTATTTTATGTTTCAAAATTAGCCTATGATCCACACAGAAATGAAAAAGTTCTTGTGGCGTAGCAAAATGCGTGAAAAAAAAAAGCCATACCGGCTGGAAGCCATGTCGGTAGTGTCAGCTGGTCACGTATTACTGACACGTAGCAGAGAAAATGGGATGGTGGAAAATTGCGGATGAATACAGAAGGTTGATAGATTGCATTAATAATAATGATTATAATACTATGAGATGAGAAAATAATTTATGAAATTAAGTGAGTAAATAATGAAATTATCTATATATAAATGGTGATGGAATTAAAAGAATATTGAAAGCGTCATTTAATTAAAAAAAATACATGATTTACGAGATGGCAACTTGAAGTAGCACATGAGCATCCCATCATGATGTGGACTACTTTGTACAGTGTTCAGTGGCTTATTTTAAAGAAGGACCTGGGAGAGAAAGACACCGTGAACGCTGGAGTCTGAACCTAGGGTATTAACTCCGTAGACTTACTCCTACGCTGGACTGTCTCGGAAGCGCTACGCTGGACTTCGTCTCAAAAGCGGTCGCGATTTTTCGAAAGCCTATTCTGCCGAAAGTTAAGTGCAATCGCCTATTATATTCATTACACACGAACACACTACATTGTCCCCTACTTAAATATACATAAATTGTAAATATTTGCCGCGTGGACCACATATACAGATTTTCCGACCATTCTAATACTATTTTCTTCTATGGCATTTCCTCCGCAAATGCCCCATTTTCAAGATAGGGCATATTCAAATGGGGCATGTTGAAATTAGCCTGACCTTACCTAACCTAACCTAAACCGCATCAGACTACCGAGACCTAACCTGGGCAGATTACCGGGACCTAACCTGGGCAAACTACCGGGAAATAACCGTGGTGAAGTACAGGAAATGACCGGGGCAAAATACTAGGACCTAGCCGGATCTGGCAACACTGCTACAAAACTGTAATTCTTTCAATAAATACCAGAAAAACTTGAGCATGCTTACAAGTATGATTATTAACCTAATCAATAGTGAATGTACGTACTTCTGTAAATAATGATTTAGGTTTAACTGTTGATTTCATTTATGGCAAACATGGTTCTGTAAAAGTAGGTTAAAATTAAATACATGACTGTTATTATTATTATGTGTATATTTAATCTTTGGGACTATGGGAAGCCAAATGGTAAATGGAGTTCAGGGTAGATAGGGAAAGCATAACAGGAAACCGGTTATTTAAAGGAAAATTAAAAAATAACAAAATCCATTCTGGAAGTTATGAGAAAAGAAAAGGAAATCACTTGAAAATTAAAAAGGCCCTGAACAAACAATAAATTACTACAAGAATGGGGATCTGTTGAAAAGGATATCCCCTGCCCTAACATTTGATCTCTAGACAAATATAATATCATTAGGCTTACCAGCCTGCCAGCTGGCAGGTTCCGTACTCCAGTCCAACACACACCCACACTACACTACATAAAACTGAATCAATTTAATAACTTAAAATTCTAGATACAGTATTCTCTTGTGACAATAAACCAGCAACTAAGGCCAGTATAAACCAATACAGTACATAAAAATACAACACAAACTAGGGACATTCAGAATAAACTAGTATATATACATATTGCATCAAGGATGATATTTCTTTATTCACTGTCAGACTCATGTTGCCTCGTTTTGGTATTATTACAGAATAACTGGGTTTTTGGCTAGGATCGCGCAGTGTTACCACATCCGGCTAGGTCCTGGGAATTTGCCCCAGTCACTTTATGATAGTTTACACCGGTTATATCCCGGTAGTTTGCACAGGTTAGGTCCCGGTAGTCTGATGGTGTCTAGGTTAGGTTAGGTCAGGTCAGGTGAGGTCAGACTAATTTCCAAATTATGTTTGTAAAACGGGGCATATCTCGAAAACGGGGCATCTCCGAAAGAAACACCATAGAATAAAAGTGTTTTAGAATGGTCCAAAATAGTGGGTAATGATACTAAAATACACAATATAGTGAACCCAGTTCTTCTGTAAATTTACCCTCGTTTTCTGCTTTGATCTTAATCGCGAGTTTGATTTTTCATAATTTTCATTAAATCTTTGCAGTTCTTTTATAAGTTCCTTCCTATGGTCTGCCCTGCTGGCTTCACTATCTTTGACCACTTGAATATTTTCTTTAAGTAGGTCTACATCTTAAGTGAGTAGCTTTCTCACTTCAGTATTATGGGATGGTGGAAGTTAACCTCCACCTATGACCCGCAGTTGATGTGATGGCACAGCCCCTTGTTGTGAAGTACCAGCGGAAGCACTTGCTTCTGTTGTTGGGGGAATTGGAGCTGTTGTAAGTGGCTGTATATTCACTAATGATGGTACAGCAGGTGATGGTATGGGAGGTAATGGCACACCAGGGTCCAAATCGGGTTTTTGATATGCTGGTTCCAACACACATGTCCCTATTGCAGCATAGCTATTGTGGCTGGAACCAACTTCATAAGAACAACCCTATGGGTAATATATAGGGTTTTAAAAATTTAACACAGAAACACCTCAAAAGTACTACTTTAAGTAGAGCAAAAGATAAGGAATATATAATTTTACCGAAACAATTTTGGACATTTAAATAATCCCAGGGTCTATTTGTTTGAAGTTTGATGGATAATATTGGTAAGCAATCCATAAAATATTTAATATTTTTCTGTTCTTGAATCAGCCAGACTTAACCCAAGCTAACTGAACTGGACTTGACCAAATTACTGGGACATAACCTGTGTAAATTACCAAGATCTAACAAAGGCAGACTACTGGGACTTAACTTGGACAAACAACAGTGTGTGGAGCCTTTTAAATTAAGTTAGTGGGTCAAGCATGGTGAAAATGCACTGGTACCCTTTAATTTCATCATAAAAATAATGGAATACAAATCAGAGATATAAAAAAGCGGCACATCTTTCAATAATATTTCCTGGTTACTCTATCCACACTTTGGTGTCCAGTATTTCAATCAACAATTTCTATAACATGTCAGGCTGATATTTGCGAGGAAAAACTGCAGTCACAGGACTCTTCTGTACTTCAGTCCAGCACCATCCTGTTGAGTTGGCTGGTTTTACAAAATAATAGACATTTCCCTCAAATGCTACTGATTAGGGTACTCATGCCACTTCAAAATCATATTTCCTTTATGCATTTTGAAGATAACGTCTCATATTATGCTAAAATGTCATATATAATTCTGTAAGAGGCCTTGCCAGTTATTGTTTATGTAGAGAACAGATCACTTAACCATCAATGAAATATATATAGTAAAGGACAAAACCCAATGAACCCGAACTGTTGTAGCCTACGTGTCGTCTTAAATAATATGTCTCGAGACAGCAGGACTTCTTTGATTTCATTTACATATATACTGTACGCCATATGCCTATTTTAATTATTTCCATTTCTAATATGAAGAACGTTATATATAGCCTGCATAAGTAATATTACATTTATCCAATAACTTAATTTGGCCTTATATAAGTATCAACATTGTCGAACGAATTAATGTCTAATAATAACGACCACCATTCTCTACAGTTAATCAGGTATACCCTCAACAGTTCTAAACCAACCACAATGTGCTTTTGACGTTGAAGGATACAAAGCCCAAGCTCCTCATAATATACTTTAAACATAATATTAAGTTTTCATTTGCTGCGCCCTGCAAACCCAAACTATTTTTGGCCTGTGCACTGCTGCGGGAAAGGTCTAGACGTCAATAGAGGAGTAGAGGCCTGCTGCAATACTGTGGTACCTGCAGGGTCCAAAGAATACACGCTCTATGAACCGTGCAGTCCGTGCTGTACACAACCACTGACTATATATATAAGGCATGAGCAATTATAGGTTTGGGTGTGGTCCATCGATTGTCGGTACATGAGAGGATTTGCTCAAAACTGGTTTAATTAGTGCTTAAAGATTGTACATATACGTACGATCGATCGGGGGTTACTATAAGTGGACCATTTGTGCATTCAATATATGTCTAATGGTAAATGACAGTAAGCTGTTATAATTGTTTAATCTTGGTGGTGGGAGCCTATACGCACAACTTTTATATGCAGTTCTTAAATTCTGGTAACAAGCTTCTGCTGGTGTTTGTTCACTCATGCTATTTTATATTCGCTTTTAAAAGGTATCCACAAAACTACCTAACCAAATATGACCCAGCACCTAACTGATACAAACTACTGGGAATCTATACAATCAGCAGGACAATTAACATAGGTTGGGAAATCAAACGTGTTAAAAATGCACTGGCGCACTGGAGAATGACTTTATATTGCAAAAACAACCACCAATCAAAATATGGAGGACATTGGTAATTATCTTCCTTTTCTTTGGCTCTTCTTGACTATTACCAAATTAAGTTTGCTGTGGCCTGTGGATAGGATCATAGGATTATAAATGTGATAGTATCGAGGCGAGGCGCATAATATATATTACACCGGCCAAGTAGATAGCCTACTATATAGATACTGCATTGTCACCGTACAGTACAGTCCGTAATGTAGATATGACCCAATAAGAGCTGCATTTACGTTGTCCTCTACACCTCTTAATTAATTTAAACGGAGTGGAGGACGTAGAAAGTCTTGGATTGGCCACAGGAATAAGCAACGTAGGCCTACACTGCCTACAGTACACGTTAGTTCAAGAAGAGGAAGGATCATGTCCAAAGAGGTCACTCTCTTATTAGAATTAGGAAAAAGTACTGTAGGAGCTTCGTAAGATCGAAGACCTTAAGCCAGAGGGTGGTGGAGGATTGGAACAGGCTTTCAGAAGTTGCATTGGCTTTTACTACTGTTAATCAATTAAAAGAAGAATTGGATAAATGGATGAGGAATGATCCGCTGTTGTATTTGAAAGTATAGTTGGTCCGTCCCCCCCGTACCCATTCAGGACCTTCTGTTATCTCGAGATATATATATATATATATATATATATATATATATATATATATATATACACCAGCCTCTGTGCTGTATAACTCTTCGATGGTGAGTAATGGTGAGTAATATCTTGAAGGATGCAAGTTTACACGTATGTATGATTGAATTGAAAAGACTTGAGAATTTAATGTATCCGAAAATACATACTTATAAATGTCTTGCGCTAGGTCAAGGGAATATTCCCTTGACCTTGGTCTTGCGTGTAAAAAGTGTATATCTCGTCATATGTGTACAATAACTTCATGTGAAAAGTGTACGATACTTTTCACAGGAGTCAGGAGT
Source organism: Petrolisthes cinctipes (assembly GCA_033782935.1). NCBI lineage: Eukaryota > Metazoa > Arthropoda > Malacostraca > Decapoda > Porcellanidae > Petrolisthes > Petrolisthes cinctipes. The sequence goes on along the minus strand of JAWQEG010003896.1, from coordinate 60,111 downwards.
CTCAGGACATGTAAAGTTGTAAACAAAGCCACGCGGACACCGTCACGCGGTTCACACCACTCCGCTGTTGTATTGATAGCGGCAGGTGATTGGATTCTTGGGACTCCAGGATTTCGAGGATGTCTAAGCTCTAATCACCTCTTCATAATAAGCACTCTTAGGGAACGGGGGGTCTCGTAGAAACAATTAATAACTTCTGATCATTTGTATTTCCTTCGGTGACAGTAACTCGAGTAGGCTGTTCCTTGGTGGTGCATTTTTTGCATTACGAAGGTAAAGGAAGCAAGCAAAGAACATCATGGACATCTATAAAACTATTTGCTCAGTAACTGCAGATGGGAGAGGACTGGTCTGTCAATCTGCGAGGAACAGTGCCATCTTTCAAAATGAGGTTTGTACTACGTAAGAATTTTGGGTATTTCTTGAAAGAATTGCCATTTTGTAGCAGTGTTGCCAGATCCGGCTAGGTCTCAGTATTTTGAGTATTAGTCAAGTGTTTGTCCATAATCACTCCCATTAATATTTTTCTGTCAAATATACTTCGTAATACATGTACGTCATTTCCTTATTGGGTATTTCTGTCGCAAATGCATTAACATGAACCGTCTGTTCCAGTACAATAATATCAATTCAACATGGCCGCCAAATGTTTACATCCAGGCCCCGTCGTTTGCTAAGGTTAAGTCTCGGTAGTTTGCCGCGGTCCTGATTAGGTTAGGTTAGGTCAGGTGAGGTCTACCTAATTCTATTTAATGCGTTCTAGTGTTTTTCAGACGAATCTAGTTCAAATATGGCGAAAATGAGGTGTATTAGGAGATTGAGTTGGGGGAGGCGGGAGGGATGATATCTCCTAAAACATTAAATTGCGATGGATGTGAACAACAAATTCATTCAAAACACACTATAAAACATTGGATTTTGAAAACCTCGAGTCGAAAGCAAATTATGGACAAACGCTTGACTATTACCGTATTTTGCCCCAGTCATTTCCTGGTAGTTTGCCCAGGTTAGGTCCCGGTAGTCGGCTGTGGTCTAGGTTAGGTCAGGTAAGGTCAAGCTAATTTCAAAATGCCCCATTTGAAATTTGCGGAGGAAATGACATAGAAGAAAATAGTCTTAGAATGGTCTAAGTGGGTAATGAAGGTAGAAAAACTGTACGCAATAACAGTAATTCTTTCAATATTTACCGAATTTTGGATGTAGCTTCCTTGGCATGTCTGGGGGTCTTCCTGGCCAAGCACAGTCTTCTTACTTTGTCAGTTCAATTCAGCAAGCATAGATATTGAAAACTGGAAAACCCTGGCCACCTATCAGTACTATTACATTAATCAAAAATTATGCCATTGAAGACATGGAGTGAGGTGCTCCATTATGATCTGCTATGTTCATTAATTACTCTCCAATTTACCTTTACTCTTCTGACATATTTAATACTCACAAGGATATCTTTACTGCCCTCTTCTCCTCATTAATAACTGTTCTCTACATTTGTCCCATTTTTGCTACATATTAAGATATATTAATTATGCACTATAATATGTTGGCCTTCGCTTATGACATTAATGTCATGGTCTATAATATAGACTTAATATACTTTTCAGCTTCCCAGACTACTGGAAACCCACGTGAGGGAGATTAATAGCTTGCTGAATAATGGCCAAACCAGGTGAGTCTTTTGTAGTCTATATACTTCCCGTTTATCAATAGGAAAATTCCAGGGTTACATAGCACTGGTAATTGGTTATGTTTGAGGTTTTTCTTGTACAGAAGTATAATAATTTTGCACTATACAATTTTTATTAAATTTTGACACTACAGTAAGGAATATTTCTATTATTATAAAATTGCTTTTGTATCTTTTCAGAAATGTAGTTTTTACAATCTATGGATAGATAGATACTAAAGAATGATTATCACTATGCTGGATTTATTTTTAGATAGGCCACTTGCTCAGCCCAGCTCCACTAACCCCAGCCCCCAGTGAATCTTGCTCTCCAATTCAGATTTGAATTACTATTATTATATTTTGATAGTACAGTATTGTATAAATTTTACTGTATATTTTGAAAAATAGTTTCTTAATATTTTAGCCACCCGTGCATTTAATTACCAGTACCATACTATATAGGTAGTCTACATAAACTGTTATTTTGCTTTCCTGTATGTAAGGTTAATGGTTTAGATATTGTAATTACTGTACAATATAATGATTTTATTGCCCCACAATTCATAGATTTTAAAATGAATAATTGCTACTCAACATTATACTAGAGTGCAGAAACGAGGGAGGGAGAACCGAATGGAGAGCTGTCAGTAATGGAGTTACTTGTTACTTGTTGTTGGATATTCTATGCCCTACTCTACCAGCAGATGGTGCTCCGCAGGGCCTCTCTCAATATTATTAAACACAACCGGTATAATCACTTTTAATACTCTTATCATCCAGGTCCTAACACTCAGCGAACAGATGTGTTTTCAGTCTTTTCTTAAAAGTCATGCAATTTTTACTACTCCGGACATTTAATGGCAATCCATTAAAGAGCCTTGGTGCACACCTTTCAAACACTCTGAAACCCATTGTCAGATTACTCCTCGGCTCATTTAACCTGTATTGTTCGTCACTATGCCTGAGTTCCATAGAGGAATTTACTTGAAAACCTCTTAAAAGATTCGTTAAATACTCCGGTTTTCCAAATTTCAGTGCTCTGAATGTTAGAAGACATATCTTGTACACAATCCTCGCCTTTATTGGTAGCCAATGTAAGTCAATGAATGCTGAAGTTATCCTCTCACGAGATGGAAGACCTTTAATTAATCTTGCTGCTCTGATAGTCTGGCAAACCATAATACTGTATAGGGAATTGCAATAATCCAGTCTGCTTATGAGATAGTTATGAAGAAGCATCTTCACGGTATCCTGATCTAAATATTTTCTAACAAAAGCAATGTTCCTCAAATGGTAACCAGAAACTTTTACCACTTGACCAAACACTCAGTTTAATTGGATTTAGCTTAAGTTGTTTCAAATCCATCCAATCCTTAATATCGGACATAATAACACTCAAATTCACCTCTGCATCCACCACATTATTTATAGACATATAAAACTGGGTATCATCAACAAATAGTTTAAAGTTCGCACCATGTTTCTCTAGTATATGTGATAGTTCTATAGTGTAGATACAGAAGAGAATAGGACCCAGTACACAAGATGTTCTATCTTTTAAATAACTTTCCAGATAGGCCAGGAGTAGTGGGTGTTTGACCAAATATGTATACGAGGGAGGTGGCCAGAATTGTAATATAGATAGACATAACTATTTTCATTATCTAGGTATGATACAGTATTAGGTGAAACAATATACAGAACTGTATGGTACAGTATACTGGTATCTGTAATGTATAAAAATGAATACAGCAATTATAATTCTGTTACTGTTTATACCTAAGACTACAAATACTGCACAATTTTTCTTGGCAGGGAGCAGGGTGTTAGCTTCCTGTTGGATCTGGTGGACCAGTGTCCACTGGAAACACTTTGTGAGCAGGGGAATCGATGGTTCAGATTCTGTAGTCAGGTAAGGGTAGAATCACAAGCAATCTTTTTCCTCCTAAATGATGTGCTAGATAATTATATTCCTTGTATATAGAAGTAGAGGTAACTTGTGCTGTAGATGAAAAGAATGAGTTTAAATTACCGTAGTGTAAACATGCAAGAAAAACGCCAGTGGAAAGAATGTCTATTAAAATGTGTAATCTATGTGAAGCCTTGGCTGGTGGGCAAAATAACTGTGTATCTCCTAATGAAGAAAACTTGTTCTTTTGCCACGCTCATTTCTAGTCTAGCTTCTTTCACAATCACTTACTGTATTCTCCTAGATAAAATAAATTAAAATTGAATTAAAGAAGTTCATCTTACAGTAAAAAATGGAGGATTAAAGGAGGCATACACATCCAATAAATGTAAAGAGTAAAAATATTGGACTACACTGTACAGTACTGTATTTTACAAGTCATGATAATTAGGGTATAAATGTATGGTATAGAGATGATGATTCGAGTTTTGTACAAAAATAAATTGTGTCACTTCTCAGGCTGTAGGCCTTTGTGATGATGCACCCGGAAAATCTCTGCATAAGTCGGATATATATCCGATATCCGACTTAGCGAAGGTTTACTATATATCAATATTTAGTGTGCTGATATGAAGCCCTGCACTTGTATAATAAGGATGTTCTGGAATGGCATTGTTGAGGGACTGAACCTATTTAGCATCATTTTCTTTTGATTCTATCGACAGGCACTGAGTAGTGTGAGTAATGTCCAAGCCAAGTTGGACACGTGTCAAGTACTGTTACATCTCCTGCGTGATAAGAGGATGCCCTCCGAGTTGCGCCGAGCCATCACATCTGCATCACCAACACCTCTTATCTTCACCCTGGCTGGTGCAGACCCACCGGTATGCCCAATAATAGCTTGTCACTTGCCAGCGAGTGGTAATTCTGTGCCGGAACAAATATACTGAAATACGGGGCTGTACCAGTACTGTCGTGTACTGTGCTATACAAGTATTATTTGATTGATGGTATTATATACAATATAGAGCACTGTTCATGTACAGCATAATAATTATGTACTGTACTATGTTATGAACGTTGTTGTACATCAGACTTAACTACTGTAACTTCCCATGATTATTAATCAATTTAAGAAATGTTTTGTACTGTTCTGTTGTGAACAAAATGTCTTTTTTCTTCCTTCCTCACTACAGAGCTTGAAAGTCGGTCTCATAAATCCGAAGCAACAAAATGCATGTACTGAACAATTGCTTCAGATCCGGGAGACTGATTATCAGGGTTTGTGGAGAGAGAAACGTAAGAGACAATGGAATTTTGCTGCTGATGATGCAACACATATATTGTACATTATTATAAGATATTGAATAGAGAAAACACATTTGTAATATAATCCTTTTTTGTAGTGGAAATGTGCTGCTCTTGAATGCTTGTGGGAATACTTGAGGACTGCTCCAGGACCTTGTTTGCCACATAGAGTGAGTACTACCTTGCTTTTTTTACTTTATAATAATTCTTGAAGCATTTTGTTGTATTACACATGTTTTACTTGATATTGTATGAATTGTTTTTATTGTTATTTCACCCCCTTGGCCTTCATCAATTCACTAAAATTATTTTGAATAGTGGACATAACAAAGCATTGCCATCAACAGAAGCTCATATAGCAGTAATACTTTTTTTCATATATTGGATATAGAATAAGTAATAATGATTTTGTTTGCTGTAATGGACTAATTTTAGAGAAATAGAATAGGAAATTATTTTATTGTTTTATGGGCAGGCATTCCTTGAGAATCAGATGATACGATACCTGGACGAGCCCATCCCTAGCACTGGGGTGGATGGTGGTGTGAGGTGGGCCGGTCGGGTGTATGCTGTGTTACCGCTGCCTGGTCAGGGTGGACCCAAGAGCCTGGGGCATGCCGAGGCTCGCACCCACCAGCTTTCACAACTCCTTTCACTCGCCCACTCGGTCATGGATTACTTGTTTGAGGGAATCATTGAGAAGGAGGTGAGAATTGGGGGGTGTTGGCTAAATGTTTATAAGGCTGGATATTATACCTGATGCCTATACTGAAATAGATATGATACTGACTTATGAAATGAATTATATAAACATTCCTTTACACTTATTTTTATATTGGAGAAGGTAGTAATGCAGTATTATGTAGAAATATTTTGCATACCATATTATCAAAGCAATTTACTGTGTCTCCTGACAGTCATTTGAACACAGTCGAGAGCACAGGCTGGGTGTGGCAGACCTGTGGGAGAATGCAGGTGAAAACCCCACAAAGGCACTATTGGCAGCAGTCACCAGACTCTTCAACACTGCCTCCTTCATTGCTGAGTTTATCACCACTGAAGCCATACTTGCCATCCATCCCCAGGACTTGCTCAGTGTCATTTTCAGAATCCTGCAGGTCAGGCTATCCCTCTTTACTTAGAGCTTTATTCAAGAAAAGTAATTTTTATAACACTGTACATAAGTTTCAAGCCTATTACCAAGACCCAGGTCATTTCAACACACACATACATTCTTATGTACACAATAACATTCAAATAGACACCCGGCAACGCTCACAGATACCACACCAAACACACACATATGATACTTAATGACCATTACAATCAAACGGACACCCAGTTACAGAGAGATGAGAGAGTAAATTCCCAGTAATGTATGTGTACTGTGCTATCATAATATCACCAAGGGTGTTTCATGACATTTGGTGGCTGTAAGATTTACAATCTGAAACCCAGTTTGAAAGAAAATTTACTGTTGTTTACCGTATAAGTTCAATGTGCTAGCTGCTTTGTTGAACGACATTATATAACAAAAACTGGTATTATGGTTCCATACATCAGCTGTACTGGTCAGTGCTGTAGTCTACCCATTAATTTTCTTGCATATCACCCTTTAGAAAAGTTTCTCATGCAGGTGTAAAAGATAGCTTAGATCAGGGGCGGGCAACCTCTGTCCCACGAAGGTCTATTGTCTGGCCCGCGATACAAAGCATGATTTCCATTGTAATCTGTTCCGCGAGAGTCAAGCTGCTATTATCATCTGGCCTGACACATTTGAATCTGGCCCGCCAGATACACTCGGCCACACACACTACCGTTAAGTTCCATTACCGTATCACTCACTAATGCCACTCCTAGGTTTTTCCACCTAGATTTGGGTTTTTCTGACATCACCAGGGTGTGGAATACAACAATATATATATATAAATTTTTTTTTAACTGCCTCTCTTACTGCCAATAAATTACTAATATTGATGATCTCAAGCCATTTCTTCTACAATTATATCATCGTTTTAAAGGTGAAATATAGTTCCGTTTAGTTATATTACCAACAGTACGAAATACAGTACATGTCTCGTTAACTGTACAGTATTTAAGTTGCATGGTTGTTTTTCAACCTGGGTAACTTGTGTTTAGTGTTGTTGCCTCTCTGCGGAAGGAATTCGTGAGTTTCGTAGGAGTCAAGGTGCTGACGGGCAATTTCAAGCTTTTTACTATTTAGTTTGTTAATTTCTATTAATTTATTCTTTGCTATGTAAGGAAATAATTAAATGTACAGTATCACATATTTGAATAGGAATTCCTTATTTCTTATACAGTAGTTTTATTTTGGAAAGTAAATAAATAAATATATATTGCATATTGGGCATTTCACTTGACCTTTGCCCCGCAGCCTCATCATAACGATATAATCTGACCTGAGGCATCAAAAGGTTGCCCAACCCTGGCCTTAAATGGTTTTATCAATTATATGATTTTGTAATATTTATATTGTTTGTATAATCTTCTTCCCATAAGGATAGTTTACGTATTCTGATTGTAGACATTGTCAGCATAGGTAATGAGGAGTTTGAGTAGCTTTATATTCAAATAAGTAATTCATATGTGCTTAAAGCATAACAGTATAGTGACTGTAAAATCATTTGCTAATTATGAATAACCGATGCAAATGCTAATGTGCCATTGATAACTAAACTTGTTGCATTACCATTGTTGCAGCTTGAGACGTCAGTGCTGAGTAAATATCGCAGCCAGGAGCACAAGTTAATGGCCCTGATAATGCCATCACTTCATCAGCATGTCCTCCTACTACTCCAGGATATTTTATTCAGGTTGGATCATGGTTGCTAATTGTAACTTCATAGAACTTTACCAATTTGTGTATAAGCTTTTACTGTTATTTTTTGTTGCACTGACATTTTTTTTTCTTTATGGTTTAAGGTGTTTTGAGCTATTAAAATTGATTGAAATACCTTCTAGGGATTAATACGTTACTTATGGTGTTTGTCTGCAGATTGCACCAATTATTCATGGAAAATCCACATTCACAGTTGTCTATGTCCCTTAACCCCTGCAAATGTGGAGGGTCATCTGTACTTGTTCAGCTAGACTGCTGTAATTTTTATATATATATACCAGGCCTTCATCTCCAGCTGCTCACTCTACCACTTAAAATTGTTGTTATTTTAAATTAAGGTTCCTGTTGTATTATATTTTCAGATACATTCCATAGTATTCTTCCTAAAATTATGGGATTGAAATGCTCTAAAGGATCAAAGAAAAACTGAGGCTTCTACCCAGCTGCTGTTCTTTTCCTTAAATTTCTCCACAATCTCATAATATATAGGATTGATAGGAAATATGTATACAGTAAAAGTCCTGTAATCCGTATTGCAGGGGACTGAAATGTCATCCGGACTATTGGTTGGACCTACAAATACAATTATGGAAAAATAAAACACACAAATTATAGGATTACAGTAAACCCTCTCTATCTTGGATCAATTGGAGGGAGACCCTTGTCCAGTTATCAGAAGATCCGAGATATCCGAGGGCTTAAATTTGATGTGTACTACTGTCTGCCTCCACACCCGCTCTCAAAACTATGTGCGCTTTCACTCGTATATCTGGTTCCCATACACAGCTAGTGACTACAAATAATTCTAAACTTAAGCCCAAAGTATGGAAAATGAATGTTTTTAAAAGTTGTTGATTCTAAAAGGGTAGGCCTAATAGCATGAGTGTAGTGAGTGAGGAGTGAGGGTGATGGTTGACAAGTTCAGTTATCACCAATAATCCATGTGTTTCTATTCATACAAATACATTTCCTCAGTTTATATTCATTATTCTTTGTCATTTTCTCATACAATCACTTGCACTTTTCACCATATCAAATGTCTGTACTGGGATATGTGTTAAAAGTATGAAAAATGCCTGTTTTGAGAAGTTGTTCACTATAAAGGGGTTAGGCTTATCACGAGTGTATCAAGGGAGTGTGAGGGTGATAGTGGGGTGGAAATTTCTGTTACCACCTAACCTCATTGAATTTTCATTCGTGCACAAACATTCCTTAGTTTGTATTAATCAATTTTGGTAATATTCTTTTAAAATCACTTCCACTGAATATCAATTTGCGCCTAGGTACGCCTAATAGCTGGGAGTGTGTGGGTGGCCCAGCTGTACGTGAGTCACGTAGGCATATCATAAGTCACGATGCACCCGGAAAATCCCCGCAACGGCCACTCGGGCACCAAATTTGAAATTTTTATTACCACTTTAAAAAATCCAGACTATTGAGATTCTCGGAGTATCCGTGGTCGGATTAACGGAATTTTACTGTATAAATATTTCAGACCTTGAAATATTTTTGTGCACGAGTACAACTCTGATGACTACAGTAGAATCACACAACAAGAAAATATGCGAAGTGTTTGTAATCCTATTGTTATATGTGTGTCTGGTTGTGCAAGACTTATTCATAACCATTTTGTCTTGCAGTGTGTAAATTTAAATTTAATTCATTTTTGTATCATCTAAGAGTGATAATTAATTATGTAAATTGACATCTTGATCCTCTCATATGAGAGAGGAGAACTAAATGAAATTTTTAAGTATTAAAATAAAATCACCATCGTCTGAAGAGCAATAACTATTTTGCCTGTGAGGTATGACAAATTTTAAAGAAATTAATTTCCTAAACAGTGTGAGTGAATCTGTGGACCAATACTGGGGCCCCTTAACTGACTTGCTGGCCATGGTAAGCAAATCCTATGCTGGTGATGGCGGCCAGACCACTCGGAGGATGGCATACTCTGTCCTGGACACTCTGCTTCAGATCTCGGAGGGCCGCCACCCACCACCCCCAGCTCTCCTCTCTCAGGTCATCAAAGACATCACACCCACAGCACATCAAGTCAAACTACAGGTACAACTGTACAAATATTTATGTGCTTTATTGTACGGTAGTTTATAGTGGAGGAAGAGAAACCTTTTGTGGGCATATCAAGTCAAGCAATGTGTACATGTGAGCCATACAAAAATTGTATACATTACTGTAGTTGAGTCACACTTCAGGGCACTTATGATCAAGATGTATTTACATGTTATAGTATTATTAGATGTTAGCGACGGGATATTTTGATTATTTTACTTGCACAGCTGAATGGGCAACCTCAAGAGCAATCAGCTGAACAGAATTAATTTTATGTTAATGCTTTCCTTAGAAAGAATAATTGAGAAATTGTACCCTGTATGTACAGTCGGCAGCATAAGTTCGCTGCATTTCACCTGCAAAACTATGAACTTAATGATGTTGTAACACTATTGAAATGTAGATATAACAGACACACTTTTCACATAGCAAATTATACATGTTCTTAGAATAGAAACTGGTTCAGAATATAACTTTGTCTGGTCATATTAGCATTACATAGTACATGGGATGGACGCGAATATATGCTGCCGACTGTACCTAGTACTTTTGTTTAGAGAAAGAAATCATATCATGTAATAATCGTAGTTAGTTTGTTTATATTCACTACAGCACAGTGTTTAATCCATGTGTTTCACGCTACATTCCTGAATGGGTTTACAGACATACAGGAAGTGACTGATACCATACTAGAATTTGCAAAATTGTATAATGTCCACAACTTTGTTATTGTCCCTATTTTAACTTGATACTACAGTAATAGTAATTTGTAGTCATGTTAAACATTTATGATAGCACTTTGGTTATTTTAATATTCCTTATATATGCAAGGATAATGCTCCTACAGCATGTAATTTTGAAGATAGCTTCTTTTTGACTATATAGGTGCAACTATCATGATTCTTTATTGGAATAGTGCCTTTTGTTTTCTCCAGAAGGACAAAAAGTTTGATTTGCTGGGACTTGAGTTGAAAACAAAGAAGAGGAAAAGAGCACTGAAGACAGAGACCTCAGACAGCATTACTAATGAACCGGAGCTGCTACCTCTCCTCTTTAACCAGTTGAGCAGTACAGCTCTTGTAGCCCTCAAACTGGCCAGGACCACTCTCACTCATGCCTTACATTCTGTCAGCACTAGTGCACACCAGGTATTGTGAGACCAATCAACTACATGCATGCTTAATTTTCTCTTGCTGAAGATCCAGAATCCTGAATGTGGCACTGGCACAAATACTGTTGAGCGAATGAGCTTATGTGAACCCGCTGAATAAACAGCACAACTTCAACATCATTCAGCTCTGTAATGACACTTCACTATATTGACACTCCTCTGCAGGTGCCACATCTATGTTTCTGGATCATCAGCTGAGATAAAGACAAGTACAGTATAGTTGTTGTTGACATTTCTCAAGCTGTCTGGTATTGGCAGCCCCAAGCTCCTGAGGAAGCTCATGGTCTGAATTGAGCTTTCCCATAAAGCCTTCAAGGATTGTGCATTGTGTTGTTGGTGGGTTATTGTTGTATGTAGTGCAGTATTCCATAATGTGTAATGGGGTTCTGTGTTACATACTGCACAGGCATCCTTGATGGCTCCACCCAACTTCTTCTGATTGTTCAGAAGGGCTCCGTACCTCCCTCTCACTCTCTGCCAACAACACAGTATCATCTGCAATCAACCTTGCCACCAAAGACCATTTTACTCCATTCAACCTCAGTCTCCCACCCAGGCCATCCACTCTTACCTTCAACTCTTGTACAGCCATCCATATAAATATTTAACAGCCACAGTAACATGATACACCCTTGTCTCAGGCTAACACTGATAATGTTATCACTTCTCAGTAAAGGTAAAGTACCGCACTGGTGATTTGCTGCAATGCCCATCTCCGTCACATCAGCCCCTGAGCCTCTTGTTAAGTTATTGTATCCCACTATCCTGAAATACGAGGTCACTGCATTCTTTAATACTTTAAAGTAGATAATTTCTCACTGAAGTCCATATTCTTTACCCACAGCAACTGCAGTCTGCCTTATTGAGTGTAGCTGGGATTGTTGTTGGAAGGGCAGCCACCAGGTTGCCTGACTTGTATGTCTGCCCTCAAGCCAGAGCTGCACTCTACACCACACTGGCTGCTCTGGCTACGAGCCCTAGTCGAAGATGGCCCCCACCCTATACACTCATTATGGACCTACTTAAGACAGGCATGGCAGATGAAAATACTGAGGTAAGTTCCATTTTCATTAAGGTGAAGTAGCTTTCCAGGTGTAGGGAAATGGTGACCCCAATACTGTATATCATTATTCATCTGATGCAGTCAGCCTTGTATCCTGAACAATTTGGGTTAAGAACCCTGCTCTCTTCTACATCTCTCCCACCAAAGATGTAAATAACCCTGGAGCAGGATTCCTTAGCTGTTGGAGGCTCCACAGACTCAAACTGGCAAGTATGGCCATATGAAACGTAAGGGTTGCTAATAATTATCAGAAAATGTTTAAGATCAGAAGGTTGGATGTGTTGGAAATATGTAAATGGGGTGGTGTGAAAGAACAAGAGGTATAAGGAAAGTGTGGGTCTGCTGATGAAAGAGGAAGAGGTGTGATACCTTGAGTGATTATGACTAGGGGCACCCTACAATAATGGGGTTGGTGACAGTAAGGGCATACAGCTGTAAGGCATGCTCCAAAACTGCTTGTTGGCATCATCTTTTGAAGAGTGCCATCAACAAGTAATGGAAGGCTAAAATAAAATATGCTTCCACGGTAAATACCTTTAAAATATAAACCAAACAAATTAATAATATTGTAAGAATTGGAGAACTCGGTGACTTGTTTCCTTTCTGTTGAGTGAGACAAAGATATGTGATGTCACTATGATTGTTGAGTATGGCATGTTGACAGATTAAGCAACAATTTGTGGAACAAGGAAAACAAAAATGGTGCAGAGTGAAGAAAGGCGGTCTGTTAAGAACTTGATGTATGAAGATGATGCAGTGCTATTAGCTTGGAAAAATAGTGGAGAGGTTTGCAGTGGTTTGTGAAAGCTGCTTTTTAAAGTAAATCTGGGTTAGAGCAAGGTAATGTTAGTGAAGATGGAAGGGAATTCCATGTGTGATATGAAAGTAGATGGTGAGAATCTCGAGGTGGTTGAAGAATTTTAAGTACTGTACATTGGAGTAATATTGAGTTGAGAAGAAAGTGTGAAAAGAAAGTGGAATATGGAGGAACCCATGGGGGAAGAGTAACGGTTGTAATAAAAAAGTTGGTTAGGACAAAAGGCTTAAGTATAAAGGCTGCACAAGGGAGTATTAATACCTACACTATCGTACAATTGTAAAATCCTTGTGTGGCACAAGTATGAAAACTTGAGATAGAAGGCTGTTGAAATTGATATGTTGAAAAGTGTATGTAGTGTGTAAAGAATTAATGGTAAAAAATTCAGAGATTCGTGAAAGGTGTGATATGATTATTGTAAATCATTTGATCATGTGGAAAAAATGAATGAAACTAGAGTGGCAGAAAAGGTATATGAGAAGTGTTATGAGGGACAGAGAAGATGGGGAAGAACAATGGGAAGATAGTACAATATGGTGAGTAATTGTGTAAGAAAGTGTCCATTCGGAATGGGTGCTGGATAGGCAAGAGTGGATGAGATTCATAGGAAGAATGTATGAAAGGGCTGTCAGCCCATTTTTAACTTGACAGTTTATGGAATGGTTCCTTTTATGAAGAGTAACTGAAGGGACTTTTGTCATGGATGCAAGGACTCGCTTGTTGGGGGAACCAGAGAATTTTGTTGGCTTGGGAAGTGAATGTGACCCATATCAGAGGGTTTTTGTCCCTCTATCTGTTTTTCCATCCCTGGCTTTGGAGGCCCCCACACCTCGAAAAAAGAAAAATCTACTGTATATTGTTGATGATTATTTTTCCAGTCTCTCATGTGATGCTATGGTTGTGATCCATTTATAGTACAATTACAATGAGAATGAAGGAAGAGAAGGAACTTTTATTTTACCTGACCAGGGAGATCTATCTGCCTGTGCTGAACTGTTCATTCATGATAAAATTCAGTATGGGTTTAATTCAGCTGAGGAAAAGAACAGTTCTATGTATGGTATAACAAAGTGTTATACCTTCTTACCTTTCCTATAGTACAGTTGAAGGATGTAGTGATAGGAAGATGCCGTACCTCCATTTGATTGAATCTATTGAATCTAAAAAAAGACTTGCATTCTTACTTTCTAGGTGGGGACTGCTTGTCAGTTGGCACTGGCCAGTGTTAGCTTTACTGTGGCCAGCCCTCAGGTTTGTGCACTGTCTCAACTCTATCAGCTCCACAAGCACAACTCTACTTTGCAAGGTAAGAAGCTAATAATTAGTAGTTTTGATTGATATTCCACAGTGAGTGGTAGTGAGGAAGTGAAAGAAGTGTGGAAGAGGCATTTTGATTGTTTGATGCATGAGGCGACGGGAGGAGAGGCGGTGGTGACATGCATGGGGATGGAGGCAGGTGGTAGATGATAGGGTGTACAGGGAGAACTAGGGAAGGAAGAGGTTAGGAAAGTTGAAGATGAGAAAGGCACTGGGGGTGGATGGGATAACTGCTGAAATGTTGAAGTGTGGGGGGGAGGTAGTGGTGGAGTGAATGTTGCTTATATGCACATTGGCTTGGAGGCAGGGAGAGGTGCCAGAGGATTGGAGGAGAGCCATAATTGTGCCTTTGTATAAGGGGAAGGGGAGTAAGGATGAGTGTGGTAGCTATAGGGGAATAAGCCTTCTTAGTGTACCGGGGAAGGTGTATGGGAAGGTTCTTACTGAAAGAATGATTGAAGTAACAGGGAATAAAGTTAATGAGGAGCAGGGAGGGTTCTGAAAGGGTAGAGGATGTGTGAACTAGATATTTGCATTAAAATCAACAATGGAGAAATATATTGGAAAGGGTAGGAAGTTGTATGCTGTCTTCATGGACTTGGAGAAGGCATACGATAGGGTTGATAGGAGAGCTATGACAGAGGTGTTGAGAATTTATGGTGTTAGGGGGGTGTTTGCTGAAAGGCATTGAGGCTTTTTATGCAGAAGCAAAAGCATGTGTGCGGGTAGAGGGCTGAGACAGGGATGTGTTATGTCACCATGACTGTTCAATATATGTATGGATGGTTGTATGAGAGAGATGAAGGCCAAAGTGAATGGCGTGGGAGCGAAGCTGACAATGATTGGAGTAAATTGGCCCTTGGTGACAAGCATATTTGCGGATGACACTGTGTTGATGGGTGAGAGTGAAAGCGAGTTACAAAGGTGGGAGATGAGTTCCAGTCCATGTGAAGGTGAATGTGGGTAAAAGTAAGGTGATGGTATTTGTGAGGGCAGAAACTGAAGTGATTGACTGTCACACCTTACAGAGTGGGAGTACTAACTGGGACTAAATGTGAAATAACTCTAGGGGGTGAGGTGATGGAGGAAGTGAAGGTGTTTAAGTACTTGGGAACAGTTCTGTGTAAACATGGAAGTATGGAAGGAGAAATTAGGGAGAGAGCAATGAGGGGTAGATAGGTCATAGGATCACTAGGGAGGATTATGATGGTAGAAGTGTGAGTATGGAAGTGAAAAGGGGACTAAGAAATAATACATATAATCCTGCCAACCCTGACATATGCATCAGAGACATGGACCTGGAGGGGCTCATCAGTCTAGAATAGGTACATGAGTTACTTGAGAGGAGCATGTGGATTGACCAGGTGGGATAGAGAAAGTAATGAGAGTGTGTATGAGAGATGTGATTTGAGTGAGAAGGCAATTGGTATCGAGTGTGGGGTGGTTGAGAGAGTGAAGCATAATACATTGAAGTGATCTGGACATGTGAAAAGAATGTAAGGTAAGGAGTTTGTAAAGAAGGTGTATCGAAGTGAAGTTGTGGGACCTGGTGTGAGAGGCAGACCTCCGGTTAGATGGCAGAACAGAGTGGAAGAATATGTAAGGGAGAGAAATGTGAGGGGCAGAGTAGGGTTTGACCAAGTAAGGAGGGAGTGTTGGAACAGGGAGACACTTCTGCCGTGGCCACCCCATTGGGGGGAGTTCCCAGAGGGAACGAGGCGTCAGAGCTATAGATGGATTGATTGATATGTTGGGCTCAGTGACGGATAAGAGCCACAGTATGTGAGCATCAGTTTCTTAATAACAATCACAAAACAAATGTAAACCAAGCCAAACCAAGCTTTGAGTATTGCCAGTATCATAACCAGGGAAGTTGAGGTGTGGCTGGTGTGTTACTGAAGCTAGCCAAGCATCATGGAAAAGTTGAAATGACAACCAAGGCTTCATATATCCCTGTACAGTACTGTACTCCAATGTTTTAACCATGTACTATATATCAAGAGAATTGGAAAAAGTAAATCCAGTAAATAAGGTAATTCTATAAATTTTGCCATATTGATGACACCACAAAATTCCTTTTCATTGTTAATAATCTTTCAGAGGAAGAAGAGGATGTAGCGATAGAAAATGGCCAGTCATTTCCAGAAGGTGTGATGGCTGAAGATAAAGTGGATGAAAATGAACAAGAAGAAAACAACAAGCAAGATGAAGCAAGGGAAGAAGAGGAAGAGAGGAATGTAAATGAATCATCTGAGGAAGAGGCTGCAATAATACACTCGGAGGATAGCGAGGAAGAGAAAACACATGACAAGGAAGAGAAAGTGCATGAAAAGGATGAAGAAATAGAAACTGATTTGGAACCAGAAACCATGGTGAGGGATCTGTTGTATTTCTGTTTTCTATATGTGCTGTACTGAATGTTTATGCAACAAAGATTCATTTTTACAACCCTCACTTATAGTAAACTCTTTTTGATAAACCAACCCAAAATTCACTAATAAAACAAAATTAACTTCAAAGGTATGGTAAGGAGCCCAACCAGACATAAATAATGTGAAGGCTGTCCTAGATATATATTAAAGTAATACATAACTATGAAATGTTGCTGTTTCTCACACACACAATTTATGATGCAATTCAGTACATACACAGTAAACTTTGTTTGAGCACATATGCCTGAATGCTGCTGAACTCTGTACAGCTTAAGAGGGAGATATATTGACCATCTTTTAACCCGAATGTTTGGTGAAGCAGCTGACCCGTTCTCCCAATGTGTTTGGCTTATAGAAGGTGTACTGTATTCTGATTTCATTTTCCCATCCTGGCTCTGGAGTCCCTACCCCTTGAAAAACAGTAAATTAGGTAAGTGTGAACTTTCAAGATCTGAAACAATTTGAAATACTTTGAGCTGTGAATCTCATGGGTTCTACTGTATTTCCTGTTTAGGAGGGAATTGATGATGAAAGGAGTGTGAGAAGGGAAATGGAACTGTCAACCACCAAGAGACCAGTAGAGGCTGAAGCACCACTGTCAGCCACCAAGAAGAGCAAGGGAAAAAACAAGAACGACCCCAAGGATGAAGGACAGCACATTGTAAGTATAGGTTCTCAGTGTAAATGAACAAATTGTAAAACATAAATTTCTGAATGCACAGTTGCTTCTGTTTATTTGTTCAGCTAGATGGCCATATACTTGGCAACACCACCCTCACCTTCAGCAGGTCTCCCATCATTGTGGCTTATATATCTGCTTTTGGACTCACACAGTCTATCTATCTATAGCTCCAACGCCTCGTTCCCTCTGGGAACTCCCACCAAGGGGGTGGACACGGCAGAAGAATCTCCAGTTTTCCCTGTTCCAGCACTCCCTCCTCACTTGCTCCATCCCCCCTCCCCCTCTCACACTTCTCCCTCTCACATACTCTTCCACTCTGTTCTGCCATCTAACTGGTGGTCTGCCTCTCACACCAGGTCCCACAACTTCACTATCATACACCTTCTTTACAACCTCCACACCTTGCATTCTCTCCACATGTCCAAACTACCTCAGTGTATTACGCTTCACCCTCTCAACGACTCCAAACTCAATACCAGTTGCCTTCTCACTCATACCACATCTCTCATACACACTCTCATTACTTTCTCCATCCCACCTGGTAAGTCCACATGCTCCTCTCAGATAACTCATTTCCACAGCCCTACTCCATGTCCATGTCTCCGACGCATATGTCAGCGTTGGCAGGATTATACTTTTTCTCAGTCCCTTTTTCACTTCCATACTCACACTTCTACCTTTCATTATCCTCCCCAGTGATTCTATGACCTGCCTGCCCCTCACTGCTCTCTCCCTGATTTCTCCTTACATACTTCCATGTTTACACAAAACTGTTCCCAGATACTTGAATTCCCTCACCTCCTCCATCCTCTCACCCCCTAAAGTTATCTTGCATTCCGTCCCAGTTGGCACAGCCACTCTATAGGGTGTAGCAAAGTCAATTACTTCTGTTTTGGCCCTCTCAAATACCATCACCTTACTCTTACCAACATTCACCTTCAGTTTTCTTCGCTTACACACGGACTGAAACTCATCCACCACCCTCTGCAACTCCCTTTCACTCTCGGCCAGCAGCACAGTGTCATCCGCAAATAAGCTTGCAACCAAGGACCAATCTACTCCATTCAACCTCAGTTTCGCACCCAGGCCCTCCACCTTTGCCTTCATCTCTCTCATGCAACCATTGTAAAGATATTGAACAACCATGGTGACATGACACACCCCTGCCTCAATCCTACACTGATATCAAAGTTCTCACTCAAATCACCCACGAACCTCACTCAAGCTTTTGCCTCTCTGTAGAAAGCCTCAATCCCCTCCAGCAAGCGCCCACCAACACCGTAAATCCTTAATACATCTGTCATAGCTCTCCTGTCGACCCTATCGTAGGCATTCTCCAAATCCATGAAGACAGCATACAACTTCTTAGCCTTCCCAATATATTTCTCCACTGTTGATTTTATTGCAAAGATCTAGTTCACACATCCTCTACCCTTTCTGAACCCTCCCTGCTCCTCACTGACTTTATTCCCTGTTACTTCTATCAGTCTCTCAGTAAGGACCTTCCAATACACTAAGAAGGCTTATTCCCCTATAGCTACCACACTCATCCCTACTCCCCTTACCCTTATACAAAGGCACAATTATGGCTCTCCTCCAATCCTCTGGCACCTCTCCCTGCCTCCAAGCCAATGTGCATATAAGCAACATCCACTCCACCACTTCTTCCCCCCCACACCTCAGCATCTCTGCAGTTATCCCATCCACCCCCGGTGCCTTTCCCATCTTCAACTTTCCTATTGCTTTCCTAACCTCTTCCCTCCCTAGTTCTCCCTGTACACCCTGTTGTCTACCACCTGCTTCCATCCCCATGCATGTCATCACCGCCTCCCCTCTTGTCCCCCCATTCATCAACCGATCAAAATGCCTCTTTCACACTTCTTTCACTTCCATTCACAGTGACACCATCCTCTCTCATCATTCTCATGCTGCCAGTCTTTCCTTCTCCTCTTTCTCTTTTAACCTCCTTCCAGAATAATTTCTTATTTTCTCTAAACTTCTCACTCAGTTTCCTACCAAACTCCTCATCCACTCTCCTTTTACTCTCACTCACCGGCCTCTTCACTTTCCTCTAACACTCATTGTATTCCCTCTTCCATCTCTCTTTCACCTCCTCTGGCACATTTCACTGCAGGGTTCTCCTAAAAGCCTTCCTCTTATTCTCTACTGCATCCTTCACTTCTTCAGACCACCATGCACCCTTTCTTCCCCCTCTTTTGTCCTTTGTACCCCACCACTTTAGCTGCTGTCCTACACACTAAAGTTTTGAATGTTTCATACACATCATTCACTCCCACTCCTTCCCCTATCCCCATCCTTACATCCCCCAGCACCTCACCCACCCTCCTCTTTTATTCCTCCCTATATTCTGCTTCATTTTATTTCCCACTAGCCACCTCCCTCCTGTTCCTCACCCCTTCATCCCTCCTACCATGTTCCCACTTAACCCTAACCTTCATCCTTACCAACACCGCAAAATGGTCGGAGCATTGGATCATTCCTCTCACCACTTTCGCATCGAACACATCCTTCCTTAACCTTTCATCCATGGCCACATAATCAATCAGACTCTTCTGCTCTCCTCTCTCATCCCTTCTCCATATATACCTGTGGATAATTTTTTGCTGAAAGAAGGTGTTTGCCAAGAACAACCCCCTCTCAGCACAGACATCCACCAGATACTCACCATTCCCATTTACCCACAATACTTCCCACTTCCTCTCCTCCCACCTTTCCATTCATGTCTCCCATCATCACCACTCTCCTTCCATTATCAATCTTTCTTAGACACCCATTTAATTCCTCCCAAAAAACTGTCATCCTCTCTCTCCCCGTCTTACTCTTTTCTTCCACCAGTGCATATGCACACACCCACGCATATTTCACCATCCCAATCTTTCCAGTCATCCATACAATCCTTGACCTATTCCACCCATGTCCATCCACTCACTTCCACACCCATGGGGACACCAACAGCACACACCCTTCCTTCCCTCTTCCTTTACTCTTTTCATTCAGACCCGTCCATACTACTCCTCCCTCCATTCCCTCACACAGTCCACTCTCCCTTCCCTCCTTACACTCTACCACTCCACATCCTTTCACATGTGTCTCAGTCACTCCCATCACATCCACTCTTCCTTTCTTGAAACATTCTACAACCTCTCGTCTCTTGGTCACATCCGTCATCCCATTCACATTCACACTCACACAGTACAGTACAGTACAGTACAGTAATACCTTGCCTTATATCATTAACTGTTTCCAAAAGTCGCTACGTATTCCGGACTTTGGCATAGCCTGGGTTTTATCTTAACTCTCTCAGCGTGGGCCTTCTGGCTTGCATCACCTCTCTAGCCCAGACCTTTTTCCTGCCTCGCGCACAAAACGTAAACACGTTTGACAGCTAATATCGTGTAAATCAGATGATACATGATATAGAAGTACAAACTCTTAGCTGTCTCCTGATGTACAATACACTCAACCCTCGATTTAACGGACCCCCATTTAACGGATTTCGGATTTAACAGACACTTTTTGCTATCAGACAATCGTTACACATCGGACAGAAATTCCGTTACTTGAAAAGTTTGTCCGCACTAGGTGGCAGTGTGGCATTCAAGTACCCTGTCCAGAACACGGTCAGGCGTGCACGGGCTCACGGTGTCACTGACGGTGAGTTTTTCAGTCAGCCAGCTGATATTTATTTAAAATAATATTTATTACAAACTCAGAAAATGCGTGTGTACTGTAAGAGTAAAAACTCAAGGACTATTGGTGAAAACTGAACAATATTACTTGTACCGTCAGGCCCCCCACCCCACCCTCACGCTTAAGCCTAACCCCTTTAGAGTGAACAACCTCTCAATGGACATTGTCCTTACTTCTAACATGAGTTTAAAATGACTGTACTGTATTTTGAATGTACAGTACAGTATTACAGTAATCTCTCAATTATCCGGCGTATAGCAGCCGAGACCGCGTCGGATAATGTCGAAAGACGGATAATGCATCACTACCCCCCCCCTCCCGCCCGTAGCTCCTTCCGGCTCGCACAATGCTAATAACATTAAGGGGAGCCTCCACTCTCACCCCCATCTGTGCTCCTGTTAATTTTAGAAGCAAAAGCTCTTTGCCATCGTAATCCTCGTTGGTTTTTACATATACTGACCAATTTTCATTGCAATCGAGCAACAAATAATATTTTTCTCAAATTTTTTGAAGAAAAAAATGGAAAATATTAACAAAAAAAAATCTATGTTTCAGACCCAACCGGCCTGACCTGACCTTGGGTGAGGTGAGGTGAGGTGACAGACAGACCACACCTCACCCAACCGGCCTGACCTGACCTTGGGTGAGGTGAGGTGAGGTCTGTCAGTCATCAGAACACACCTTGTCCCTCCCTCCCCCTGTCAGCTTAGTCAGCTACTTATTTTCCTTTCATTCAACTCTGTACTGCTGAAGAGGGAGGTAGTTGCCTCCGAAACATCCATATAAAATACTTTCTGTCTATAAAAAGTGGGTTTTTCTTAGCATGGAAAATATCACTTGAAAAAAAATTTAACTTAAAAATTCTCTAGTTAGTGCTCTAAATTTGTAATACCTCCATTTTCTTTATCTTCCCTAAGTTATACAGAGTATGGAGAAGTGGCTGGTGTATGGTAGACTATTGAATTTTGCCGATTTTTTTAAATGCGCACATACGGACCTGACTGGAGATAAGGATTTCGTGCGCCGGATAATGTCGCATGACGGATAGCACGACGACGGATAATTGAGAGATTACTGTACTTCCAATTTATTCCCTAGATCCCGTCAATTTTCCAGTAACGGGCAAAGTTAACCCCCTTTTTGTCTGTTAAATCGAGGGTCAAGTGTACCTCAAAAAAATATCGGCCCTCTTTTTTCGGCAAACAATTTAAAAAATCACCGATGTGATATGAAACACGCCCGAGACACGAGTGACCCACAACTTACAATTTCGAAACTATCTACCATCTGAGTGCTGATACTTTTTTGAGGTATTGTACTTGTGAAGACTAAATGAACATATATAGGATGGGTAGCCAGCTCAGAACTCTTGCAAGAGTTGCATTGAACTGAACCCTGTTTGTTTGCTAGATATGATGGGTTTTGAGCATGTCAGACTTGTGTATTTGTAAGTGGGTCCAGGGTTGCTCTCAATTTTTCCGGCTAGAAGGAGAAGCCGAGAAATGACAGCCGGAGAATCATTTCTCGGTGTAAAAATGTGTAGCTGTATGTGTTGTGTGAGGGGTGAGGTATTGCCCGGGTGATCGAAGCCATTCCCAGGGACTCCCGCCCCCTTGATAGGGATTTTGTGGCGGTTTGGCCCCCGTGGCTTCCTTCCTTGGCTACCCTTGGGGGTGGTCCCACGTCATAGACGTATGTTGAATGGTGTGGTTGATAGAGTATTAAAGAACAGCAGTGTGATTTTTGATGGGTATATGAGTTGGAATAGGTCCACAGAATGATGTGAAAGGAGTAATTGTGGTGCTTCGAGTAAATGATATAGGATATATTGAATAATATATGTAAGGAGAGGAAACTAATGTGTAGCTCCTCTTTTCATTATAAAGAGTACACAAGTATATATAGGAGAAAGTGTAAGGAGTTTTGATGTACTAACGAGTGTTGTCTTACAGGGTCCCTGCCTTGAAGATATGCTGGCATCATTTGTGGATGCAGATCCTGATGACTAGAGTGCAAGCCAAAAATAGTAGGCAAGTGCATTTTGTTTTACTAACCAGTTTTTAGGGCATCATACCACTCAAATTTAATTAGTAATTCTGTATCCTTCTCGACTACCTAATGACTGGGAAATCACACTGTGTTCAATGATGAACTCATGAAAGCACACTGAAGGTGAAGAGTGCGACTGTTGTCCCCAGAGCTGTTTGGCGTTAAATTTTCCATATACAGTACTCATGAATTTTCATTAGTTTACTATTCAAAATGGATGTAATTTGTGGTCATAAATAACATTCCTGGTTAGTAATAGCATGATTAATTTTTGTAGGACAGAATTTCCTGGTACAGTCAGCACTGCCAATACCAGCGACTCAAGTTCCAATCAGTGTTACAACAGCGGTGATCGAATGAGGATATATTTTCATCACTCCTCTTTTCCTGTAATTATCATCTATGTACTATTGCGGACAGAAGTTTCTTTCTAATCCGGGTGATAAGTCCACACGACTGCTGCCCCATTTCTGGCCGGCAGGTTGCTGCTTGCTCGAGAACTACATCACCACGTAAACCAGCAACCGAACAGTTGACCGACTCTGATTCGGATAGGAAATAATTTACTCCCCCCCCCCCCCCTCTCTCATGTATAGCATATAAATAGATGCATTAGTTGATTCGTAATATCAGGTGTAAAGCAAGTGATAACTGCACAAGAAGAGAACCCCAGTACTACTATTTAACATCTTGAATGCTGACTGTATCATAAATATACCATTTTCCTTTTACATGTAGCCAGGGCTCGTATTCACTAGGCATATCAGAGTTTGCATGTGCTCGTATTCTTGCATTACTGATCTCCCATAGTGTTTCAGGCTTATTTTGAAGCAGTGCATGGTTTTGCTATTCTATTAGTATGAGTTTATATTATGATTTTGGAGCAGTGCCAGGTCCTTGTTTTTGCCATGAATGATCGCTTACGAAGAAAATATTATCTTAAGAGTGAACTTTGCTCTTGTGAATAAGGGCCCAGATGTTCTATGGACTCGTCAGGGACACTAAACACACTTTTGTTTCTTTTAACTAGTGGAAACATGACTGACTTAAAAAGTAAATAAACAAACATATATAAATGGATATATTACATATAGGTGCTGCAAATACAGAACTACAGTTTATATGGAGTAAATCCAAGTGCATGAATCGAACAGTGGTCCGGTCATGAGACAGCCATATACTACAGACCGAGTCCTTGAAGAGATACCAAAATAGTGAACACAGCCAACATTACAGCACTTTCAAAGGGTTATTGTTCCCATTACATTTTAAATGAGATATTTCATTCTTCATTTTACTGCATGCTTTTTGTGAACTTAAAATCATACTAGTAAGAACTGTGATTCAGTTTATTCTTGTAATATTTCAGCTTTTAAGTGATTTCTGACAAATAGTAGTACTGGGGTTCTCTTCTTGTGAAATAATCACTTGTTTTACACCTGATATTACCTATCAACTAATGTATCTATTTATATGCTATACACATATGAGAGAAAGAGAGAGAGAGGAATAAATTACTTCCTATCAGAATCAGAGTCAGTCAACTGTTTGGTTTCTGGTTTACATGGTGGTGTAGTTCATGAGCCAACATCAACCTGCCGGCCAGAAAGGGGGCAGCAATCATGAGGACTTATCACCCGGAGTAGAATTAAACTTTTGTCCGCAATAGTACGTACAAATGAGAGTGACATGTTGTTGTGTTGTAAAATGTGATTTTGTCATGTTTTATAATTAAATTAGAGTGTGAAAACGTACTTAGATATGTACAGTAAATAGAGTGTAAATTTAAAAGTAAATTTTGAGTTGCAGTCATTCTGAGCAGGCTACCCATTCTATAGATGTCTATTTAGTCTTCACAAGTACATCAGGAGACAGCTAAAGGTTTGTACTTCAATATCCTGTATCATTTAATTATGTAGCGTGAGTAGTTTACATGCTATTAGCTATCAAATGTGTTGTTTACATAATGACCACGAGAGTGGTTAAGCAGTATGGTATCAACTGAATAATAGAGTAAATAATATACAAACATATACCACCTAGAGTGTGGTGACAGAGGATACTCATCTTGGTGGGCCAGGAGCGGAGTAGGAGCCAGGCGAGCGTGCCAGCCAGTCAAGGGAGAGCTTATCAATGACGTCTAATCCCCAGTGGAACACTGGTTATTGTAAATTCTTGTCCGTTGCACCCCATTCAATTTTTCCAGTTATAAACTAATGTTGAAAAAATAAATAGGCTTCTTTAATGGATCTTCACACTTTCAGAAATTTTGTTATTGAGCATACCAGTTCTTATATCAGTCAAAGATAACTGTAAAACTGAGTTTGACAGACCAGGAAGCCACTTGGCAGCTGCAGTTAATCTATCTATCTCACCTAAATTCTTTCTTACTTCTCACACGCCTACTTACATATACAGTATATATTTATTTTCATACATTTTCACACGCATGTGTGTGTAGGTTTGCAAGTATATGTAGTATGTATGCAATGACTGTATAGTCATTACATTACTATTGCATACTCCTTTAATACTTACATGTTTACTTACAGTCCCTTTATTATGTATTAAATATTATAATACATGCATATACTTTGCTACTTTACTTGCCTTCCTTACTTCAATTCTTACTTACATATACAGTAAGTCCCTTAATCCGGAAGGCAGGGGGGTTTGAGACTTCTGAATTAGCGAAAATTCTGTGTTAACGAAAAATACCCCCCAAAATACGTATAAAATACTTATATTACTTTTATATACTGATTTCCCTGTCACACGTAATTTATGAGGTAGGGAGGGGGTGATGGGAGGATCGCATTGATGCCAGGTCTGCTTGACGAAATTTCCCAAACTTCACCTTTAAAATTTTCCTTTTTGCCTCAATAATTCCCTGTTTATTCTTGAACAATTATGGTCTTTTTAGTATTTCATCTTGTAGAAATTTCCCTGGTTACTCTTGAACTATCTTTATATAATTTCCCTGCGTGGACTTCAAAATTCCCCAAAACAAAGAAATTTTGTAGTAGACACAGGGAAATTATATAAAGATGGTTCAAGAGTAAATAGGGAAATTTCTACCAGACGAAATACCAAAAAGAAAGACCGTCAATGTTCAAGAGAAGAGTAAACAGGGAATTATTGAGGCAAAAAGGGAAATTCTGTTGTTGAAGTTGGGAAAATTTTGTGCATCAGACCTGGCACTACTGGCTGTCACACATAAATTTATGAGTGTCAGGAGGGGGTGGTGGGAGGATCGCAGCTAACACTCATAATTTAATGTTTTATGAGGTCTCAACTTCTTAGTGGGCTTCTTTGGTGGCTTATTAGGAGCCATGATGAATACTGTAGACATCCACAACACTGAATTATATCCCGGGAGATTTTTTTTTTTTTTGGGGGGGGGGGGAGGATACAGTAATTATGGGTAAAATTGGTGGGCCCAAAAAGTTCCGGGGGAGCGAGCATTCTGAGGTATAGACCTCCGGATTAAGGGACTTTTACTGTACCTTTTTATACCTACATATACAGTATAGTACCTACTCTGGGGTTGTTACTGCGAAGCAGTCATTTTCATGTCCTATCCAGTTCTGTATATTACATACTGCAGCAGATAAATTTAATCAAGCACACATGCACTTGTCAATTCAGGGAAACAAATATACAGAATAAGTACAGTATATTAATGTAAAATAATATCAGAAATAATTAAATTTCCATATATTTATATCAATGTATGTACATAATAAAGAGCCAGTGTAAATGATGGATGAGTTGTGAGAGGCTGGCTGCACTGCAGTGCCTTCTTTCTAACCAAGTATAAATTCTTTACACAGAAAAATATTTACAAAAACTAAAGACCATCTGAAATGCTACTTGTGGCAATAAAAATTATGTTGCAGTTGAAACAGAAAACTTCCTTTAGTATTAAATGTAATACATTTTGTTCCACGCTGAAAATTACTTAAATGGAAATAAATGAAAGATTTAACAAAAATCCTTAATCCAAACATGGAGTACTATATATAATATACAATATTTATATTCTTCACTGCTAAAAAATATGCTCTGTTCAAGGCTAATACCTTGATACTTAAAATCCTTTCAAAACTCCTGTTTAAAACCTGGAATATCATACCAGTCATTATAATACACTTTGCAATACTTAAATTATATTTGGTAACTTGAAATTTAATACACACATTGCTGTTTCTGTTTGCAGTATCTGACGATGAGAGTTTCGGGGTGTGGGTGTGTCAGCGTTGGGGACTGTGTTTGCCTGCGATCGTGTGCTTCTTGAGGGCCATACCTTCCCTAAGCTGCCATCAATACTTTGTCTCTGACAACCTACATTAGTTTCAAGTCCATCCCTATTTGGGCCTATAGTTATACTTCTCATCCTATTGGGTTGATTAGCTTCCCTTTTTAAGTGTGCCCGAGCCCTGGGTAATTTTTGCCTTGACCTTTTAAGTTCTTTGCACTCATCTTTGAGAAGCAGAGCAACTTCACGACTTAACTTCATGGGCACTTCTTTATTCAAGTTACCATTACCCAAGCTCCTCTTGCTATTTTCTGATGAGTAAGGTTGGTGAGAGGTTTGAGGATAAGGAGGACAAGAACTTAAGTCTTCTTCATCTGAGCTCGTGTTAAAGTACATAACCTTTTCTGTGCCTACCAGGTCAGAGGGGTGGTAGCCAGATTCTTTGATTTCCTTCCATTCATCTGCAGCTAAATTGCTTAATTCTCTCGAGAGATGTTTGCGTTTTGGCTTCCTTGATATTTTAATTACCTGAGGTGATGTAAGTTTAGATTTAGTCATGGCAATGGATACTGGGGACCTCTTAACATAATTCAATAACAAATGTTTAGTGTTCTTTGATACAGGGCTGGTATTACTGGCTGAGAAGAGGGAGGAGTGAGATGGTGGAAACTGAGCCTGCCATGCCCCACACTCCTCTGCAGTTTCCCCAGTTAGCTCCATCCTAGTATCAACTTCCCTCATATTTGCATAATTTTTTATTTCATGTCTGTTTGGGATATTTCCCACAGGACACAGTAATAACTGACTGAGAAAATACTTTCTCCTACCTGCATTCTCTTTGGGCTCATTATAATTATAGTGCTGCGAGCTAAATTCATAACAATAAAGAGAGTTTTTGTCAGATGTTTCTTGCACTCTTCCTACTTTTGCACATTGATACTGCTGCAATAATTCTACATCACATTTACCCTTCATATTACTACAATGTGTGTGTGTGTTTAGGCTTCCATTTATATTATTGGTATCAATTTCGTTATTATTATCTTTACTGTTAATATTTTCAAAAGTTTCATTGCCTTTACTTCTACCATTAAATACTGCACTTTTCAATGCTGTGTCACTATAAGCGATGAGCGGCTTGCCTTGAACATTTTTTCCATTATTCACTTTTGTTATTTCTTTAGCAGTATCAACACTACCACTAGATGCTCTATCAGCACTATCACTTGATGCTCTGTTGTTTTCTGAAAGAACTGAGCTGGCCTTCCGCTTAAAGGTTCCATTCTGGCCATTTTCAACATTTTGTCTATCAAGTGATACAGTCAAGGATGAAGCCGAGTTTCCATTCTCATCCATACAGCCAGAACAACGGTCTTTGTGAAACAACATGGATCTATCGTCGATCTTGCTTATGTCTGCTTTTCTATGTTTCAATCTATGACTCAAACTCTTTTGGTTACTTTTTGGCATAAACATCTCTACAGATTTTCTGGTGACCTTGACATTTTCCACATCAAGATCTCGTAGATCCATCAAGCCATTAAGTCTCAGCTCTCTACATTCATCTCTCAGTAGTCTGTTTACCTCAGAGTTCTTCCGATATACAGAAATATTCTTAGTGTCTCTTGTTCTTTTGTGTGCAGAATCCTCTCGCACTTTGAAACTTTGGTGACTCCTTTGAATATTAAGATCAGCGTTGTACTCCTTGTGGGTTAGAGCATCAAATGTGATACACCTTGCATCACTGCTGTTTTTAGGATTAACTAGTGACTTAAAGAACTTCACACCTTTACTCACAGTGTTATAAATATTGGAGAGGATACCACTAGCATGGGTATTATCACTAGGCAAGTTGTCCTGAGCACAACTCCTGATCTGCTTTTCAGTCGACTTAAAATTACATAACCCTTCTGATATAGTACTTTGAGGGAAATTACACAAAGATATGTCTTTATCTACTTGAAGGGGTGCCTTACAACTACTGTCTTCATCTACTATGAACATCTTTGAACTTTCATAGGCATTTTTTGGGTTTTCAAAGGCACCAATTGCTTCAGATGCCCTGAGGTGGGATGTTTCCATATCCAGATAAGAATACATATTGCTTATGTCTTTTGGAGTAGTTGGCAAGATTTCTGCTGATACATAAGTGGATGGATCATTTTTGCTTAGTGCAATACAGTAATCTTGTTCTGGTTGGGTGGATATGGGAGATACCTGAGCCTGGGAAACTTTTACACCCTGCTTTGAAATATCAAGAATGAGAGTCTTCCCACCTTGAGGAGACATTAGCCCGCTATCGCTCTCCCTTTTCCGCTTCCGACTGTTCGCCTTGGTTTCAGGGCCTTGCATGAGGGTAGGAGGAACAGTGAGGGTAGGAAAGAATGAAGAGTTGGAGATGGGAGAATTTTCTACACTGGGCAGGACATTTGGAGGTAGGCCATTGGTCGCCAAGTCTCCTCCGCGTCCAGTTCCACAGTGAGACTTTTGTTCAGACGACCAATGGCTATTCCCATTTTTTGACGAATATTGTGAAGAATTTGGTACCTTGGCACCAGTGTGTGGGTAGCAAGCAAGGCCATCAAGCTGTTGAGGGGCATTATCTGCTTCATTCCGGCTTCGCCCACGGCCAAGGTCATCCTCATCACTAGACAAATCAATTACTTCAATAGAGGAATTCATCTTGGACTGAGTGAGGTCTGAAAGGGTCACCGAATTTCCAATAGTTGTGGGGTTGGCATTCCACTGAGGAATCAAATGAGAGTACATATCTAATCCACTTTTGGTTGAATTGCAGCTGGCTGAAGGGGTTGGGTTATGGCCAGGAGATTCATATCTTGGGGTCACTGTCACAGTGTTACTCATGTTGGTTCTAAATTCAACTCTCTTCTGATCACTACTACCACTTTTCTGATTAAATACTAAGTGAGGATCATTAATAGCAAACCTTTTTCTTGATAATGGTTTCATCACATCACTGGTAGATTGAATATTACTAGTGCTGTTGATTGCATTAAGGGGAATTAAGGATATATCAGCAGACAGTGATGTACATGGTTTCGCATATAAACTAGTACCATCTGCACTACACACAGTTTTACTAGAATAGTGTCCCATGGAAATATTTTGCACTAAGGATGGGTGGAAGGGATGGCGAGAGTCTGGATTTGCCAAAGGAGCTGTACCAAGGGGTGTTTCCTGGCCTGGGATGGGTTGAGGGAGGGCCAGCTGTGCAGCAGGAGGTATAATTCCACTGGCTCCAGGTAGGTATGTATCAGTGGATACCTGGGGTAGTCCAGTCACCCACTGAAGTTCTCCAGTTGGTGTTAGGGATGCAGCCTTTGTCCCACATCCACCCCAGTTAACTCTTTGCAAGGGATCTATTGGTAAAGAATTAGTGGAATATGCCAAGCTAGGGTCCAACTGAGCTTCTTCAGTTAGATCTATGCAAGGTGCTGCGGGTCCACCAAGACGCTGAAGACGGTCCACCAGGCGTTTTTGTAACCGCTTCAATTTCACAGTCACTGGCCGACACAGGCGCAGCAACCGGCGACTGTGCAGATCAAGTCCTGTTGTGAAAGGTAGACCACCAATCAGATAGGTGAATAAGGTTGAAGAGTATGTGAAGGAAAGGAACATGAGTGGAAGGGGAAGGCTTGATTGAGGAAGTGTTGGAACAAGAACTGAGGGTTTCTACTACAATTGGGGGAAGTTACCAGAGGGAATGAGACATCAGATATACACTATTGCAGATAAATAGATAGTCACAAATAGGCTATTGCAGATACACAGTCACATATAGTAAGTTAATAAAACTTGCATAATAAGAACCCATGTACCTGTATTAATGGTTAATAGGCGATCACGGCGCTGAACTCGGTTGAAGCAGTAGAGGTGAACCCATGATTGCTGTTCCTTTCTTCCACGCCACACAACCAGCCAACGATTGTGACACCTAGTCATATAGACATTACACATTTATATTGCTATATATCAACATATAAATATAAATGTCTATCTAAATCCTTAAACCAGAATGAACAATATAAATGGGGTCTTTCCCTACAAAATGGTTTCATAATTTTACCAAAGTACCTATGCAGATGAATATTGTTTGAAATTGTATTTATCAACAGTACCCAAGCAAGTTCTTTCACAATCAGACCATCAGCTTGAAGAACTTGCTCACAGCAGCTTCATATTGTTCAAGTCGGTGCACTGTGTTACCAAAACCTCACTCATAAACTTCCTTCCCATTAGCACTAGCCAATTGAACATAAAGGTGTTGGTTAAAATTCTTACTTCTGATTCTATTTCCATCTTTATCAGGAACTTTGTGTCAAATAATGAGCCATATATTCTTATGAAGTATACAAACTTTAGCAAAAATGTAATTTAAGAGCATAATATAACTGAAGGGGTTTGGAGATTAGTATGTGGTAGGTGTAGACAGCTTCATCCAAGATACCAGTAGACTCAAGTGCTTACCTGAGTTTGTATTTCTCTCCCAGACCACAATTATTGGTTACATAGATTTCTGTGTAATGTTGTTGGGGGAACAACCCAGTTATGCACAGCATACATTCATGTAAAAATTAATTACACAAGCTATATCTCTACCCAAGAATACCTCATGCTTCTCACACTTCACTATGCTAAACAAACCCTCTCAGGGAGTTCTGAGTGCAAAGTGAATAGCCTCTTTGGGTAGGTATGCAGTCCCCCAGTAAAATCCTTGCAGAAACATGGCCAGCTCTATACCCCTTAAGACCAAGAAACTAGAATTTTGCCAATTTCCTATTACACCATAAAGTCCTAGAAGTCAGAATTTTGGAGCAGCGTTGGACCACTGACAACCCTGGGTGGGGGTCTACCCCCGAGGCTGACCCCTCCTCCTCCCACCGATGACACATTTATCAGCCTCGTGTTGAGGGTGGTGGTGTTTCCTCCTTTCTCCTCCCTTTCCACCACCATCACAGAGTACTGGCACACTCTCTGATACATTGTAGAGCGAGATGGAAGTCATGCCAGTACCTGCATACTGTATATTATATCTTTTCCTTGTTTCTTCTTATTTTATGTTATTATTGCCTTCTACTGTCATTCTACTTCACTTTATGGTTTCAGAAACTTGTATAATACACAATTACGTAATTTCGTAAAGATATATGGTAAAATGAGTAAAAATCTTTGAGTATTATGATCATAATTATTTTTGTTCATATTTGACACTACAGTTTGAGGTAACTAACTGTCTAACATGAGACTCATACACACACATTCTGGTGTGTAAATTAAAGATCTTCAAAACTTTAAAGCAAATTTGAAATTGGATGTACAGTCTCGGCCTGGAGTAAGTATCCATCCACTCCCAGCCAACCCAGATGTTGTGGCAGCATCGCTACCGTGGATACGAGGGATGAAGCAGGGGAAGACTCGTCAACCTGACTCGAATCAGTTACTTGAGCCAGCAAGAAGGTGGAGGGAAGACAGTATTTCTCTGATTCAACTCAGGCTGATGAGTCTTGCCCTGCATCATCCCTCGTATCCCTATTTGCGATGGTGCCACATGTCGTGGTTGGCTGGGAGTGGGTGGATAATTATTCCAGGCCGACTGTACTTCATTTTTTAACCCTGAATAGCGGCTGTGGAGAAAGGAAGGATCTGAGAATTGCGGTCTTTAGAGTTTAATAGGACTCTTCATGAAGGAACAATGCATATATGTCCTATTATATAATATAAAACATTTACAATTATACCAACATCCAAGACAAATTAATGTACAACATAGTCATCACTAACCTTTCTTTGAAGTTTACTTCAGTGTTTGGAGTTGCTGGCAGATGGCGCTCATACCTCATGACTGAGTGCTGTGTTACTTGGTACTTGTTGCGAAATTTGGAGTTGGTAAAGAGATACCTGCAAGATTAACTAATTTGTACACATGGGAAACTAGGAATACTTGAGTATAATAATGGGTTTCTCTTATGGATAGTACCAGTGAGTGTGGTTTGTAAGAGTTCAGCATTATCAGATGAGGAGATGACAACATTACTTTCAGGAGGAATGAGATGATAAGAAAGAGGAAGAAATAAAATTGTTTCAGAGATTTTTGGTGATGGGGCAGAAGGAATGGAAAGTGAAAGAGAAGGATGATAGCTCTTCTGGCAAGGCTGAGAACAGATTTGGCGTGATTCTGCGAAGAAATATAACGAGCACAAGATTCATTTATTTGGAGGTGATGTACAGCCACAATCAAATATCCACTGACACTTTCCTTCCATCATGGTAAATATCTTGGTAATAAAGAACAACACGTGTATGATTTTGCAGCACCAAACAATAATAATTGAGGGGATTGAAATGACGTAAGGTGTTGTATGATTATATTTTGATATGATACTGATTTATTTGCACGGTGGAAGGAAAGTGTCAGTGGATATTTGATTGTAGCTGTACCTTCTGTAAGCTTCCTCCTTGTTATGGACAGCAGTAGAACATGTGTGATTAAGCCATGAATTGTTTTTATTAGAAAGGGAGGAAAAGAAATATTATATACAGGAGGTTATAAGGTATAAAATTTAAAACTATATATTTATTTAACCATGTGGGGAAAGCTAATCTAAGCCCTGCTTCAACTCCCTTTTTAGCTTCACCTCTTGTCTTTATTAACACAGATCACACAACCCAGGGTTGTCAAATATATGTGTGGGGAGAGGCTCCCTTAGCCAGTATGACACTGAGGTGCAATGCTCACTTTTCCAATTCTCATAGTTGCTAACATGCAATGACAGCACCTTCAACCTCACTGGTTATGATACTGCCACTGCAAAGTTTGACCCTGTCAGATAAACCAACTCAAAGGATCCCTTACCTCACAATCATAACTACAGTATACACAAATGCAACCTGATTCACTCACTTGCCAAGAGGTGAAGAGAGGGGCACAGTTTCATAGCGAGGATAGAGGGGTCCCAAAATACGTCTGGGGGGACTGAATGAGGTCTTTCGGGGTGAAGTGTAAGGAGTCAAACCAGTGTGCTCCGCTGGCCGCAGCTTAAAGTACGCCAGAAATGGAACCTGTAGAAGAAATATGCATACAATTGACTATTCTTATGACATTATTCAACAATACTGATACTGGTTGAGGAATTCTCCAAGTGCACTTTCAGTCTGTAAGGGAAACATAATATTCTTACAGATTCTCATTTATCACATTTCACTTTATACATGGTTTCCTCCTTTTCTTACCAAGAGACTAAAAGCAAGATGCCCACTTTGTGCCTTCATGTGAAATAAACATAGAGATCAAGGTCCAAAATAAAGTCCAATTTTGTTTGAGATACCTAGATATCTTGGACAAATTTTCAGTAATCCATGACACTAACATTCAATCTCTGTAAAGGGAAATAAAACTAAGTTCATATGTTTTCCCCACTTTCTCCCCATTTATTCCTCTAAGTCTACATGCTACCTGATCATATTGAAGCCAACTTTGAACACATTCTTACAGATCATTAAAATCTAATATTTACACATCTTCACTACTTTCTCATGCCACTTTCTCCCAAAAGGTATGCACACAGTATCTTTCATGTCCTTTAAGCTATGGATAAAAGTGTGTGTAAAACTGGAAGTGAATACAGCTACCCCAACAACAACCACACAGTAAGTACAACCTACTCTGATCTTACCCAAATTTTAATAAGAGATGCCTAATACAGTAAGCAACATAACTTTGTTCAGTACAACACACATAAAGCATAACACTGCTATAATAACTTGACTGACCTGATCATCTGGTTGAGGGTCCTCTTCCACTGGCTCTGGCTCTGGTGAGGGAACACCAGGGGAGGGTGGGGTTTCACCACAGCACTTACGCTCATGGGCCTGTAATAGGGAGGAAACAAGCCACAGGGTTACAAAAAAGGCAATACCTGTATATCACATGAAAGTATCAAGTGGCTGGCATAAGGAAGTGGCGTCCCCATCGCCCACCATTCTTGCGATAGTGCAGTCAGCCTCGTATCCCCTACAATGACCCCATCAAAGACTCAAAGACCCTGGGAGCTGGACCACTTACCTATCAGGGGTCCAACACTGGTGCTAGAGCCTCCTCACCCCTCGAATAATGGGAAAAGGGGTATTGATGATGATCAAGTGGCTAGATATAAATTTCAGACTTTTTATTTCTTTGATATCTTGATCATAGGCAGTGAATCCTTATATAACACATTTAATTGCGTGTAAGACCAATACTGTACTGTAAATTCCATCTGCATTAATCCAAGTTCAGTATTGATGATACCAAGATGTAACTGAAGATAATGCAATTTAAGCTTCACTGGATGAACCCTGTTACTGTTACTACCCATACCTGTATATTAACAATGTTTTGTACAATTTTCCTACTATGTTAGGCATCTACTGCTTCATTATTTATAATTGTTGCAGTAATGATGATAAAAAGATATGAGCATGTTTAACAAGTCCAGATAGCAATGGATCACAGTGCCACTCATAAAGACAGGGGCTCCCAATGTTTTCACCACCCAAATAATCACACATATATTCCAACAATTAGTGGAATGCAAATAAATAAATATGTAAAATCCCACAATTAACTTAAAACCTATGATAGCAATACTTCAATTGAGCCAAACTGCATAAGAATAAAACAGTTCCATACTGAACAACCATTACATGGAGTTTCAGCTTAACCTAACATTATTAAACCTCTTCTGACCAACCCCTCTTATACTTCCACTACAAAACTTAGTCCCTTTTAATTAGTCACTCTTTCCTACATCTTCTCATGCCATTCTTTTCCATCCCTACTCATTTTTAACCTAACCTAACATTATTAAACCTCATCTGACCAACCCCTTTTATACTTCCACTACAAAACTTAGTCCCTTTGAATTAGTCACTCTTCCCTACATCTACTCATGCCATTCTTTTCCATCCCTACCCATTTTCAACCTAACCTAACCTAACATTATTAAACCTCTTCTGACCAACCCCTTTTATTCGTCCACTACAAAACTTAGTCCCTTTGAATTAGTCACTCTTCCCTACATCTTCTCATGCCATTCTTTTCCATCCCTACCTATTTTCACTCTAACCTAACCTAACATTATTAAACCTCTGACAATACAACTCATACCATGTGTCTGCTTACCACTGCCAAAGAGGTTATGTTTTTGCCTCTGTATGTCTGTTAGTCTATGTGTAAAGAAGATATCTCAAAAGTATTATGAACCATTATACATAAAATTTAGTGAACAAATAGGATAGAGTCAAGGAAGAAGTTATTAAATTTTGAAGGCAATCAGTATATCATTTTTTTATGAAGTACACAAGATATAACTCGCCTAGCATTGGCCAAAGCAACTAGAATCAGTACTGTACAAATAAGTCTTCCAGCATATCCTTAACCATTCTCTAATAAGTGGTTCAGATGGATGTGAAATTTTTGCCAACTATGACACCTTCATAATATCAGTCAAATATTAAAATACAAAGAGAGATAAATGCAGTAGACTCCAATTCTTTTGGTACATTGGAGCACCTTGATTCCCCTAAAGTATGCCACGAAACAGGTCTAGATTAACAAAAATAATGGTGGCCTGTTGCTTGGAACAGTTTGGAGGAATCAGTTGTTCCAGATTTAACAACACTGTACTGTCCCCTTAAAGGTACCATAGTGGTACTGTGGTCTCCGGTGGAATTTTTTAGAGGTGCAGTAGCTCCAAACTTATTTCATCTCATAGTAATGTTACAAACATTTTTATGAAAAATTATGCTTCTGTTAATATGACACTTATAATTAATGCTACAGTTAAAATATTACAAAACTTGTACTGTAAAATACAATTAAGTACTGTTTTAGGTATCCTTTCATAATGTGTGCAACAAAGAAATCATAACCACAGTGTTCAAACAATATATCCGATCAGTGATGCAGCAAATATGGAAACCTGTCTGGGCCTCAAACCTCACCGAGATTCATCTTGACACCCTTCAGGCCATACAGAACAGAGCCCTAAGATAATCACAGGCTGCAAAGCTACCACACCTACACTATGAAACCAAAGGACCACCTTGACATGAGAGGCACACAAATAATTGCTGCAGCCTCCACAAACCCACACTACCCACTACACTACATGGCAGATCACCCACACATGCCAAGGAACATCAAAACAACACCCAGTACACGATACCATACACAAAATACTATAATCTCTAACACCCTGCCAGTCTCAAGAAACATATCCATACTCAAATCACTCACCAATCCATCCAAACACTCAGCTGCTTACTTTGCCTCCTGACATCCACCCATCAGAATCCTCCCTTCCCCTTGAGGACAGAATCCACCTGGCCAGGCTGTGATGTGGCCACCACCTGGCCTTTCTGACATATCAGAAGAAGCTGGATGGAACCATTGTGGATGTCTGTCCAGGATGCAACATAGCACCCCATTCTATTAAACACATTATGGAAGACTGCAATGCACACAACGACACTCGCCAACAACACAACAAACACTCTCTAAGGGCACTGTGGGAAAGCCCGGTTCAGACCATGGCCTTCATCAGGGGCTTAGGGTTGCTCGGCCAGACAGCTTGAGGAACCTCAACAGCAACTGTATGTATTCTATCTATCTATATCTCTGACGCCTCGTTCCCTGCGGGAACTCTCCACAAGGGGATGGCCGCGGAAGAAGTGTCTCCAGTTTTCCCTGTTCCAACACTCCCTCCTTACTTGGTCAAACCCTACTCCGCCCCTTGCGTTTCTCTCCCTTACATACTCTTCCACTCTGTTCTGCCATCTAACCATAGGTCTGCCTCTCACACCAGGTCCCACAACTTCACTTTGATACACCTTCTTTACAAACCCCTCACATTGCATTCTCTCTACATGTTCAAACCACCTCAATGTATTACTCTTCACTCTCTCAACCACTCCACACTCAATACCAATTGCCTTCACTCATACCACATCAATCATACACACTCTCCTTACTTTCTCCATCCCACCTAGTAAGTCCACATGCCCTTTTCAAGTAACTCATTTCCACTGCACCTATTCTAGACTGATGAGTCCTACTCCATGTCCATGTCCCTGATGCATATGTCAGTGTTGGCAGGATTATACTATATCTAAGTCCCCTTTTCACTCAATACTCACTAACTTTATTCCCTGTTACTTAAAGCAGTCTCTCAGTAAGAACCTTCCCATACACCTTCCCCGGTACACTAAGAAGGCTTATTCCCCTATAGCTACCACACTCATCCTTACTCCCCTTCCCCTTATACAAAGGTACAATTATGGCTCTCCTCCAATCCTCTGGCACCTCTCTCTGCCTCCAAGCCAATGTACATAAAAACAACATCCACTCCACCACTACCTCCCCCCCACACTTTAACATTTCAGCAGTTATCCCATCCACCCCCTGTGCCTTTCCCATCTTCAACTTTCCTATTCCTTTCCTAACCTCTTCCCTTCCTGATTCTCCCTGTACTCCCTGTCGTCTACCACCTGCCTCCATCCCCATGCATGTTACCACTGCCTCCCCTCCCATCCCCTCATTCATTAAACTTCTTTCACTTCCTCACTTCCACTCAGAGTAACTCCATCCTCTCTCTTCATTCTCACGCTACCAGACTTTCCTTCTCCTCTTTCTCTTTTAACCTCCTTCCAGAACAATTTCTTGTTTTCTCTAAACTTCTCACTCAGTTTCCTACAAAACTCCTCATCCACTCTCCTTTTATTCTCACTCACCATCCTCTACACTTGACTCTTACATACATTATATTCTCTCTTCCACCTCCTCAGACACATTCCTCTGCAGTGGTCTCCTATATGCGCCTTCCTTTCTTCTGTACTGCATCTTTCACTTCTGACCGTCATGCGTTCCCTTTCTTGCCCCTCTTCTGTGTCTTGTATCCCACTACCTCTGCTGCTGTCCTCATCACTAGTGTCTTAAACATTTCATACACATCATATACTCCCACTCCCTCCCTTATACCCAACCTTGTATCCTCCAGCACCTCACCCACCCTCCTCTTATATTCCTCTCTATACTCACTATCATTCAATCTTCCACTTGCCACCTCCCTCTTATTCCCCCCTTCATCCCTCCTACAGTACTCCCACTTAACCCTGACCTTAATCCTTACCAAAACTGCAAAATGGTCAGAGCATTGAACCAATCCTCTCACTATAGCATCCATCATATCCTTCCATAATCTTTCATCCACAATTACATAATCAAATAAACTCTTTTATTCTCCTCTATCATCCCTTCTCAATATATACCAGTGTATCATCTTGTGCTCAAAGAAGGAGTTGGCTAAGAACAACCCCCTCTAAGCACAGATGTCCACAAGACACTCATAGTTCTCATTCACTCTTCCACACCCAATTTACCGACAACACTTCCTACTTTCTCATTTCCCACTCTCCCATTCATGTCGCCCATCATTACAATCCTCCTCCCACTCTCCAACTGTATGTATTATTAACATAAAATACTAATCAGAAGAAAGCGGAACTTTAATCATTCTTTTTTCTCGAACCTTTCCAAAATTCAATCCCTATGATAAACTTGCACTCTTATACTGTATTTCCAACATTGCAGCACCTTTTGATAATGTATTTAATCTTTCCTTTATATTGTTATGGACATTCACACATTTTACATATGATTCACAGCAATAATCTCCATGTCCCAACCTCAACAAAATCATGCTTACTAGAACATCATCAAGCTTTTCACAATTCTCAAACAGTCATATCCATTCTTTAATATGATATAACCCCTACAATCACCTTTCACTTCTCAGCTTGTACTCACCTGAACCTCCCGGAGACTGTAGAACTCATTTTCACACTTGTCACAGAGATATATATCAGTGCGTGGAGGCTGGAACATGGCTGTGGAGGCACCATTGGAACTGCCCAGCCGGTCCCCTCCATGGTGGCTGTTGTGTGTTGGTGAGAGCAGCAGTTTCCGTGTTGCATCCCTTCCATGCCGGTTGTGGCTGAATTTATCATATTCCTGTGAAAAAAATTTAATATAATTGAGTGAATGCAGACAAACAAATTGTGTACAATATTATTTATGCAGCATATGAGTCAACCGTAATTTAGTTCAAGATTTTGACATTCAGGAATATTCGGCATGATACCAACCAACACACAGCATATTACTTAAACTTTTTGGTTACTGAATCATCATGTTTAAAGCAATCCAGGACAAACCTTTCCAATATATTATGTACCTAACCAATGCATATATGATTGCTATATTAGCAAATGAAAATTAACGTATACAATTGCAATGTAAGTTCATATACCGGTAATTTAAGTTAATTAATTAAAATCGCTAGTCAACTTACCATGATTAATAAAAATGGGAGTTTGCAAGAGGATAAAGGTGATAAATTACTGTACCTGTAGCAAGTGTGGAATAAGCACTCCCAAAACCACCATCTTGACTTTCTCCAACAACTACTGTACTGTATATGCACAGTATATTTTTAAATCATGTCTAAATATAATACTGTACAACAACCAAAGTTTGTTCACATACACCAGGTACACTGATGAAAACAGACAATTTCCAGGAGAGTTAGAACACACATTTTATCTTGAGGTAGTTAGTTTCTGTTGCATATAGCACATCCTTATTGTTTAGTTTAAAAAAAACTATGAGGTTACAGTTGAAAAACCTTTTGCCCTCAAGGTAGACATGCTTGCTTGTACTGCAGCCAATTGGTTACATAATGTTCTTTTTGACTGGAAGTACAACACACTAATATGTAGTATTGGTAGAAAGGTGCAGCAAATTGTAAAAATCCAAAACCAGTAAACAATGCTTAATGTCATCCAACCAAGCAGAGTCGCACACAAATTAGTAGTAGAGAACATTCTGAGCTGTCAATCCAATATCTGCCTAGGCTTTCAAATTTCAATATAAACACATGTGTGGGGAGAGGGAGTAGAGACAGGACAGGTGTGAGGTGAGTGCCAGGGAAATAGTAGTTGGGAAGGGGGAAGGCAAGGGAGAACACAATCTTCCTTCCCTTCAAGTGATTTGATACTGTGAAACTCTGAACATCAAACAAATTTACATCAATTAATGTACTGAGAGTTTAAATACATATCTGTACATACTCAAGCTATATAATAACATTTCATATTAGTGAGAACCAGCACTAACCCCATAGGGACTATTTGGTATGAAGAGAAGTGCAGGAGTGGCAGAAATCAGTTAGGTAGAAGAAAGGGATATTCATATATCTGTAGTTTTTAGTCACTCTCCTTTTAAATATACATACTCACACTAGTTTTATTGACTATCTCCCTTGCAACGAATTCCAAAACCAACAACCCTATGACTAAGAAATTACTTTGAGTAAATCTAATCTGCACCCCTTCTTGATGAGCAATGAGCTTATAAGCGATGAGCGTAACCTTAACCCTTGCTAGGACGTCCTACCGATCATGGAGGTGCCGAAACTTTGGATTGTGGGTGTACATTGCACTCAATTCATGTTTCATGTAGCTTTCATTTATCACATCAGTACCTAATGCAAGCTGAGCGAGTCTTCAAGGAGGAGGACGATACATTAATGTAGATATGCCTTTGAATAATATCGGTCAGTGTTGTGGTGACGCTGTTGGAATAATGGTTCTCATCACATCCAGACATGTTAAACTTCATTACACCTTTCTCACTCACTTCCTTTGTTACCATGTAATAACAATCACAGACCAAAACACCTCCTGTAAATGTATGATGCTGATATAATGAGGTTACCCTTGTAATGGTCTTCTGTTTTCAAATCCCTGTGAATAGGAGGGGTCACTTTTGGCGTTCCTTGCCTTGGGGGGATTGTTTGTCCGATCCCGGCAGCTTCGAGTCACTGTCGTTTAAAAAAAATATTCAGTCACTCGACTCCAAGTACCCCAGGCCGCAGCACTAGGGCTGTGACGGGCTCAATATTGAAGGGTCACATAGGGAGAAAATTTCTGTAAGTCGACCACCAGACGACTAAAGGGCAGGACCGGAAAGAGTCTGCCAACATAGAGAAGATTATTCACAAGGTCAAGTGCCACCTGGTTATTGCTTCTCCTGCCGCAATATGAACGCAGGTATATTGCTGACAAAATGCCCAGAACAATATGTGCCGAACAAAAGGTATGAACAGTCACGAGCTAATGGGATGGAGACACGAGCACACTCATCATGGTGGCCAGAGGAGTGAGAGAGGAAGAAGGAAGGGGGGGGGGGTATGGAGCGGCTGGTAGAGGGAAGGACGGGTAGGGGAGGCGCCAATAACCGCTGTAGGTCTTTCTTTATCTTAAGGATTTATAGTTGACTTTGGGCGAAGGGACTGAAGGAGATGGACAAACCTATTCAATTTTAGATTTGTTATCATAATTTTAAGAGTGCTCTCATATGTGAATATTGTTCGATATCAGAAATGTAAATAACATCAGATGGGATGGGTGTCTATAAACCTTTACTTATTGAATGAATGGGTTATAATCAGTGCAAAATGTGTTTTAGCAATAGTTATTATTACACAAAATTACAAGAACCACAAGTATTTATATTACTTTTAAAGTGCATAGAAAATTTTGTGGAACGGAGTGAGAGAATCCCTCCTGCAGAATATAGGCTTATTTCTGTTAAAGTGAGTTTTTGAGTCATGTGAACCGCAGTTTCCTTTACACACACGCACACAAAAGGCGCTTGATCCCACACCTTGTAGCTTTCGAAGGCTTCCCAACTTAACACATGGGAAAAAATAACTTGTTCTATGTTACATATAGTGTATTATTGAATTACAAGTAAATTTCTGCCTATAACGAGGAAATCCTTAACACGTACCGTACGTATGCATATTAGATTAAAGCTAGTTACTACTTGTGATGCATTATGATAATCAGTGTTGACAACCTTTGAGGTGTCAGTCAGCCTTTCTGGCCAAGTTAGTGAAACTCAAAAAGTTATTACGCATCCATAGAAAAAAAAAGTTTTCTAGATACTGTGTCTATT
The DNA here is from genome assembly GCA_033782935.1 of Petrolisthes cinctipes. NCBI lineage: Eukaryota > Metazoa > Arthropoda > Malacostraca > Decapoda > Porcellanidae > Petrolisthes > Petrolisthes cinctipes. The sequence continues at coordinate 16,717 of JAWQEG010003896.1, read as the reverse complement.
TAATTATAAACATAATGGCTACCGTCAAGTAACTAATAACATTAAATTATTATATTGTTGCTGATTGCAGAGTGTTGTTCTCTGCTTGGATTTTTTGCTGCTGAAGCCAGCCCGACAAAATTATAATGAGTATTTCAGTGCACACAATAATACAGAGGATTAATCCAATATAAGACTAACATCAGTATCGTGCTATTACATTCAATATTTATGTCATGGTGAAATTTCTACAGCTTGAATGTCACAATATTTAAATTATATAACTGTTAAAGTATGGTGACATCGTAATAGTAAATAATAATATACAGTAATATAAATCTCAATTCCATTTCAATAAAACATTACATATTTGTCTTTCATTAATTTTAATGTTTATAATTATTAATTTAGATGCGGCTAACGTCTGATTTTCACTTAATTAATGTTGGCAATCTAGCAAATGACTCGTCCGATGCATTTTGAGGGGCCAGAACTGAAACATTATGCTCCCGACAAAGAGAATATGTTCGTCACCTCTGATTCGTCCAAGTTTAAGAAAAACTGTGGATTTGCGGTAAATGTTAACGTAATCATTTGGTTATGTAATTATTGAAGAATGCTTTGTTGCGATGGATAACAATGTTTTATTACTGTACTTGAAATTTTTAGTGGCGAAATGAATTCTGTTATTTACCCAACTCGAAAATATTAATCAGTTATTTTATATCCCTTGTTTGTCTAACTCGTATACACAATTAAGTCAACTCATCCTGTCATGTCTTCACTCACGTCTCATACAGTCATACCCAACCACCACCAATCCTCCTTCCCGTGTCTCACTCTCACCAGTGAATACATTGAATTTTCGAAACTTTCTGTGGATGGTGCGATAATTCTATCTCAACCAAAATTGGCAACACCCTACCAGCCCCGCCACAACCTCTCCCTCTCTCTCACTTCCCCTCTCCATAATTCGTCAGGTAGAAGCGACCCCATGATGAGTGAGCTCGTGTCTCCATCCCATCAGTTCGCGACTGTGTACACACACACACACACACACACACACACAATGTAGCAGCGATACGGTTATCTCCCGAGCGGGCTGTCGGGTGTCGCCGTACTAACAGAAGGGTCTTTGGCCCTGAGCCTTCTTCCTAGTCCCACCCGTCTCACCACCACCCAGTTCCAAACACCCGAGCCTTCGGCCCCTGGCGCATTCCACTACTCGCACTCTCTACAACACGCTAACTTAATTAACCTTAATATTTACTACAAATGTTTCTAACACGGTTCAGAAGAGTTAAACACGACACAGGTGTACCCCAGTACACAAAATAAGACAGTTGTTTAGCTAAGTACACTGTATTTCTGTGTGTTGTAAAATGCGTCATTTCGATGAGGGGAACAAATACAGACTTCCTCAAGTTCTCCACTGAAACACCGTTTTCTACAACGTGCGCTGGCCTGTTATACTCAAACGAAATTATATAAAATATAGAACATTTATCCAAAATGAAATGAAATCTTTATACTTGTTGAGGAAAACGTGGCTTTTAGGTGGCGGTCGGATAGGGAAATTGGAAGGACTGCCGGGACCTGTCTGTTTGTGTGAAGAGTAAATAGACAGGAGTCATATGCAAGGTATACAAAAAAAATATAATTTCGGCACCTTTAAATCACGCTAAATTTTGCCACACCACGCGAGACATTCTAAACCATGTATTCACACCGTCTGTAACAGTGATCGTTGCGAAGAATATCAAAGCAAGGGGTGCCGAAAAATTTCTGAGAGCCTGTACTGTCTAACCTGAGTCCCGGAACTTCCTCTTCACACGCACCAGTAAACCTTACCATAGCCATCACCGTGATCCAACTCCTCTACCTGTCTGCCCCAGAGTCTTGGCGCCCTTCCCTACTACCTGTTTGGTCCTTTGTCCTTCAGTCCTGAGCACCGCCTGCCCCTGGGACAAAGCATTATAGTCCCCCTTCCTTCTCAACCAGTAGTCCAGTACCCCTACAGACGAGATCGGTGCTCGCAACTGTCTAAGGCGCATTCCATCTTCTAGTACCTACTATCATTACTTACAGTCTTTGTGCCCTAAGAACATAAGAATATCATTTAAGAAACCGAGTCAATTTAACCCACCCGGAAATCGATACCTGTGAGTACCGTAAGTCTATGGGCAGAGCCTCCAATATTGATGGGAACTTAGAGAAATGTTGCATAGACTATAGAATACAGCCGCAGCCATACATTTTCAACCACCCTCCTTTCTCGTAACATACTTTAACGAGAATACGGAAAGTTATCAGGAAAAATGCATTTTCTTGAAAATGAGTTAGAACATTATTTTTTGTCAAATGAACTTACAGTACAGTGTATTGTCATTTCCCGTTTGGTGGTGCTTGTCACTGACGAACCTAAAGTAAAAGTAAGAATTATACTGGGTTTACAGTTTTCACACACTCAAACTATAACTTATGCTGTGTAATTTTTGAGTCTGCTAGCAACGGATACTGCACAAGTAGACACTTTATACAGCAATGGATGCTGGGGCTGTTATTACTGACAGTGTAGAGAGAGACAGTTACTATAAAAATCTAATACAACAAGTAGACCAGTTTATTGTATACTCCTGTATGCAGCAACACTAATACAAGTATACAGAGTTACAATCAAATAGGTATTCAACTAGCAATGTTTGTATTGAAGATGGCCAGCCAACTGAAGAGATATGTACAACGGTAACACTTTCTTGAGAACGTCCTCCAAGATCTCGGAAGTGTCGTGTTATTCCTTATTTCCACCGGACATAAAGTTTTTGGTAGGATAATTGTACAGTCGCGGCACATAGTCCTTGACCAGGGTGTAAGGGGAAGTCTGTTCAAGGACTATGTGCCGCGACTGTACACTCTTACATTACACTCCGTATAGAGCTCTTATACTATTACTGACGTTTAAACACAACAGGAAGCATTTAAAATAAACAGTAATGTGTACGAAACTGTTGCATTCCCAGTATATACCATTGCTTGCAAAACTTCTGTTCCACGCACCCATTCCTTAACTCTGAAAATGAAGAGGTCTCGAATCGGTGACGGCGTATTGCATTTACGCGGTAATGTATAAAAGTACTACAGTAGTACAGTAGTACGGTATGTTATTGCAGGCTATAGGAGGCCTTGCAGAAATACAGCTCTATATCCGGAAGCTGAAGGGGAAGGGAATTGGGAAGGATGGGTATAGGTCATAGAAGGATGGGTAGGATTAAAGGAGGGTGGATTAGAAGCAACGAAAGAAAAAAACTGGGAGGGGTGATAATGGTGGATGGCAAGGAAAGAAGGAGCGGAGGGCAAGGATTGAAGGAGTGGGTGAGCGGAAGAATGAAAGGCGAACGGAAGGAAATGAAGGAGGTTGAAAGGGGAGGCGTAAAAGAGCAGGTGAGGAGGAAAGATGTAAAGATATCTTGGAGGGTGGATGAAAAGAAGAGAAGGCTTGGGGTGGTGGTGAATAAGAATGGATGAAGAACGGAAAAGACCGAACGAGGGTAGGCGAAAGAGTGTCGGCGTGATGGGTAATATTGATAACAAACAGAAAAGAAAGCAACCTGACGATAAGGCACGGTGCATAAACAAAATGAAGAGGAAGAGGACAAACCAAGGAAAACACGAACGAGAGGAAAGGATGTAATGTGAGATAAAGGGGCGAACTTCAAATTGGAAGGAGGAAGTAATAGGTGAGAAACGGAAAATGGGGGAAAGAAGGATGAACATATAGGAAGGGAGCCCAGTAGTAGTTGGGGTTGGAGTAGGGGAGGTGGGGTGAAGGTAGAAGTGTGTGTATATAGAGGTATAAGGTACCCATATGGGAGAAGGATGTACAAGTGAAGGAACTAATGGGGAGGAAGAATTAAATGTCAGGACTCCGGGAGGAGGAGATGAATGGTGAGGTGAATCGAGACAAAGGGGAAAATGTGATAAAGGATTACACTGGACTGTAAACAGTAGTAGGGTAACTGGTCCCATTCAAAGTTGTATATCAGTAAGAAAAAATCAAATTTATGATTTCGAAAGCAGGGTTTATTTGTATATTAAGACAATAAAATGGGAGGCATATGCATAACAAAGCTTTGCCGGGAAGCAAATTTTCGTCCCTTCAGGGTCTGAGCCTTTGGTGAGTTATATTAGGGTAACCCACTCCTTTGGGATACATGATTACAGCATCTTACCAGTTATTTTCCCCTGGGGGTTACCTGAGGTACTCATTTTACCGACCGACCCTTTATGGGTGGATGGAAAGCTGGCTGAATCGACTAACGCCAGCTGTCCCTGACGACATTCGAGCCCATGAGAAAGCGGACTGATAACTTCACACACAAGGGACTGCTCGCTCATTAACCAAGGCAACGTAGGGTATTTCTGCTAGTTTTTACATTACTACAAGGGCACAAACTCCAATCCTTCTGGCAGAAGCTCACCGGAAGTACAGGCCCTGTACCATGTAGTAAGAAATTCATTTGGAAAAATATAGTTAAGCAACACAAGCGTGCATGACAGCAGTTTTGCAGGAAAATAAAGCAATTCGAATAGATATAGCGCCAAGTCTGGATTACTCACCTAATATTTATCAAAACAGTTATTTCTCCGTTATATTACAGGTCACATTAATTAAACGTAGCTTAAGAAGAAATACTTTGCTTTAACAGGCTGAAACTGTTTTCCGACATGCCTCGTGAGTGTCCTTTATGTCTATGTTCGAATAGATAGTTGTGAAGTAGTAATCAAAGGGGAGATAAGGCAGAGAAAAAGACGAACAAGAAAAGTAAAGAGCTGGGAAAGAAAGGAAGGGGGAGGGAAAAGGGGAAATGAGCATGGAATTGTGGAGAGATAAGAGGGGAACAGAATGAAAGAAAAGAGGGAAAGGATGGAGAGAAAAGTGGAGAGGGAAGAGGTGAGTAGGTTGAGGTGGATTGGGATGAAATAGTGAAAGGATGGAGATGAAGGGAGACAAGAGGGAGATGACAAGCTGAGTATAAAGAGATACCATGAAGCGGAAGGGTAGGGAAATAGGAAAAGAAGAGATGGGGAGGTAGGCTGAGTAGTAAAGAGTGGGGAGCGAGGAGGGAGACAGCATGAAGGGGAAGGGTAGGGGAAGAGGATTGGGGTCGGGAAGAAGGGAGAAAGGTTGGGGGAGGGGAGGGGAGGGGAGGGGAAGGGAGCGCCAGATCGATACCGGTTGTTGCCTCGTGTTCGACCGCCACCAGCTGGTCCCCTACAATACCACCTGACAGACACACACCCAGCCTGACACATCACTCTTGTACCTGCACTACTTGACACACCACCACCTGCATCACCTATCACGCATCTACAGTACACCACTTAACAAACAAAAGAGTTGTGAGACGGCAAACCTCCAACAAGACTGAGCAATGAATCATAACCCCAAAATGCTGTGGAAGTCTAAGGGAAAATCGGGCTACCTTTGTCTCGAATAGAAGTCCCATAGTTTCTAAATTATCTTCGGTGACAGCTACAGGTACATTGTATGTAAACTTTTCATGATATTATTCTTCAGTAGTTATAGTAACTTCCTTGACATGTTATAGTCCTGTAAATGCAGTGAAACGATTACCAGAAGCCGTAAAAACACACACACGGGAAACCCAGCTGCATCTTTGGCTTTAAACTCATACCTTTATTTCTTTGTGGGAACAGCTGTTATTTTAAATGTGGTTGTTGTGGTGACGGTAGTTATCATAGTGAAAAAGACTGACGATGTTGCAAGTGACTGTGATGCTTTATGTCCATGTAGTGGTAACAGTGACAATAAGTATGAATATTTACAACTACTTGGATTACAGAGGTGCTTTAGTGATGCCAGTCAGGAAAAGAGGCTGTGATGGAAATATGTCAGTGATTATTGTTATAAACTTTAATGGTGGTCGAATTGAAACTGACAAGATGCAGGCCTAAACGAGGAAAGCTTAATAGAATTATTCCTTATTGAGCAAGATCAAGGTTATACAATCAGTAAGAGTTGTGCAGAACGATGGGGAGAGAAGGGAGAGGTATGAGGTGTGGAGGGAAAACAGGATGGGTTAAAGGTAGAGGAAAGAAGTGATGGCTAGTGGAGAAGGCAATGACCTGTATAGCAATGTTGAGAAAGTTGTGGGTGGTGACCTCTGCTGCCCTCTGACCTCCCCAACTCAGTGCCATCCCCACTCACCACTTTACTCTACCCTCACTTAGGGACACCTATAATCTCCCACGTCTTTAAACGAACGTTCATTACCCAGTTTCAGTTATCTTGTCACAAAAATTCCCCTCCACTCACCCCAAACTCATTAACATTCTACACAATAAAAATCAGTGCATTTTTATGTTTACACACCCTTTACACTAATACAACAAATCTCTGCCATCCCTTCCTAATCACACAGTGACGTATAAATCTATTAAATAATTAGAATATTACCCAACCTTGGAATTGAACCCAAGGTCAGCGACTATAAGCCAAGGGAGCTCTGTTTTGACACAACCGCTGGCCTTGGGTTCGATTCCCAGGTTGGGTCTGCTATGGCCAGTACAGCAGCAACAACAGGGCTGCCCCGCCAAAATGGTTGATTTTCAAATATGTGTAAGACAGGCTGTTGGAAGAAGTGAGACTAGTGCATGAGGTTGAATCAGAGCGAGACAGGTAGAGCTGTGGTGTATGAGGGGTGTCAGATGGAACGACGACGGTAAGATAACACTCGCAGTTCACCTTAATTACCACACTCAGAAACCTAGAACTGCCCGTCGACAGATGTATACAAGCATGAAAACACTATTTAACTAGAGTAAAACTGGATGAAAATGTGAAAAGTAGAAATTTGTTCTTTTATGCTTACATTTGGAAAGGATTCCTTTTCTTTGAGTTAAAAATAAGCAAGACCCCGTTCTCAACAAAGGTATAAGCTTCAATACGACTCGCCATGATAGCTAACTTTTCTAGCACTTCTCCCATCATCTGACTACCTTCCATACACCCACAACACACCTACATTATTGTACCCAGACCCACACATTAACACCTACACTCAGACTCCAGCACACGTCTACACCAACATTCTTCTCATATTTCAACGTTCATACTCATAAAGTATCGAAGATGACTTTATATTCCAGTCAATTACCACTTTCAAGATATGGAATGAGTGTTTATGACAGGTATGACTGAAACTTTTGGCAAACCACCTGTATCACGCTGAGACCTTCCTTACATCAACCCCACCCTTCCCATTCTCATATAATATAATGTATTCATTACCCGAAACACACATCATCTTAGAAACAGTGTAAACAATATTCTAATCATATTAGATGCATTTGCATTTCAGAGCAACACACACTACAAATTATATATAACTAGAATGAGTAAATTCTATCATCCCATATATACTTTACGAAAACATACACCAACAGGAATACATAGTATGATATACGAAGCAAGAATGAATGAGGTTGACTAAATAACTTTCCGGTATCAAGAAATTATATAAAAATGCCACATCTGCATGCAAGTCGAAACTAATCCCCAAAGATCTCCAAGATGTACAGTCGTGACTCATCGTTCCATGCTCGGCCAAAATTCTGCAAACCAAACTACAGCCCTAAGAGTCCCATACATAAATAAACACCCAATTACCATCCTCAGGAACACATACTGCAACGGGTAGAATTCTCTCACCCTCAAATACATATTTACAAATCACAATACAGCACCACACATGCAGTACTCGCGCACGCAAAATTCTCCCCCCCCCTCCCCCCGTAAATCCCACACTACTCTCTCCCCCAAAGAACCCAACAAACCTCCCGACCAATACTAGGTGTGACAACAACTCGAAAGACGAGACACTGACATTTCTACTATCAATTTAAATTATGCACAAGTCAATCTTTAGCTTCGTCTCCACAATTTTTCAGTTGCCACGTGTGTGGGAGAGGCACTTGCCTAACTGAATACAACACACACGCGCTCAAGTGTAGGCTACACACACACACACACACACAGAATATATAACTAACCTTCGACTCAGAAGAACTTTAACAGGCAATTGGCAATATACTGTGGTAGAAACAAACAAGTGATGACACAATCAAACAAAGTTCATCTTGTATCTCCTTAAGTATTAGTGATAAGTGAAGCCACCGCCTCCGTCACCCCTATCCACATAGACAAAGGAGTGGGTAGACTGGTAATGGTTGGTGAGAGTGGGAGGGTGTAGTACGTGACATTACCAGATGTTGACTAAGGTACCGGGTGAACTGCTGATGTGGACTCTCATCTTCCTTGTGTTGCTTCCCTCTCTTCCAAGCTTCATATACACCACTTTCTTCCACTCCCCTTTCTCTATTCATTTTCTATTGTTGTCCATACCTTCACTTCATCAGCCACACCACACGTTCACTAAGATACAAAGGCTAAGCTACAGTATACATATCATGTATCCCGTACTCCGATTTAATGACGAGACTCAAACTGAGGTGAGGAGATACCACTATCTCTACAACATCCAGGTACCCAGAGTGAAAACTAGGAAAATAACTAACGGCTACTGTGCTATGACCGGTTAGATGGCAGAACAGAGTGGAAGAGTATGTAAAGGAGAGAAACGTGAGGGGCAGAGTAGGGCTTGACCAAGTAAGGAGGGAGTGTTGGAACAGGGAAAACTGGAGACACTTCTGCCGTGGCCACCCCCTTGGAGGGAGTTCCCGGAAGGAACGAGGCGTCAGAGCTATAGATCGATAGATAGATAGATACTATGACCACCAAATACAATATATTACATTGGAATATATCCAATAGCATCTCATCCCACATCTGAAATATAAACAGTTATACATAAGCGCGAAATTTTCATTGCATTGTTTGTCTGTCTTGCAACAAAGTCACAATTATTCAACAATTATTTGCCATATTTGGCATGGAGGTCCCGATGCATTAAAAATGAACAAAGTAAAACCGGATATAATGGAACAGCCACACTTAAAATGGTTCCTCACAAGGCATAGGTTAACAAACAATGTCTCGTCCATCACTGACGAGAGCCCAGTTCCATTTGTGTGTGTATGTGTGTGTGTGTGTGTGTTCCGAATGTCCAGAGCTTCATATATCTCTATTTAATTCCTGCCACAGTTCTATATTCAGTAAGAGCTAGGTAAATGTTTGGCATATAAAATAAATGGGACTAGATTTTCCCCTCACCCTCTACTGTACTCTGTCCCCTTGCTGGCTGTTGGCAGGGTCTTAAACGAATACTCGCCACACCAATTCCCTTCCCACATGAAAACTCTCACAGCTCTACAAAGTACCACAATATTATACACGCACAAACACGCACACACACACTCACACACAGACACAACACTTGCTTCCAAAAGACTGGGCCACTCCTCTACTATACACCAATCTAACAATCTCACTAATGTCACTCAACCCCTCCAAATAACACATACTTAAAAAATCGGCTCCTTTATCGTGATTAAGACTCATCGCATGACACAAACAAGCAGCAACGATGGAGGTTTTGGGGTTAAGTGCACCAACACAGGTGGAACAAACTGGTGTAATAAAAGGCTATGATTGTCATATTTCGTGTACCCTGGCAAGGTGCTCAAAGCACGTCAATGCTGGATAGTTTTACTGGTCAGCTGAGTGGAGACAAGGCAGGTTTCTGTGATGTAGAAACGAAGACAACCAGGCAGGCACACAGAGAAAAGATCACAGTTACTGACATCTAAATATTTTCTGCTGAATTTACAAGTGTGAACATTCAAATATGTGCTAATGTGTGTAGGGACCAAGGAAGGTGCTGTACAGGTACTCTCGTCCCTATAGGTGTTCGGTTCTTCAAAGGGTAAACAGAGATGTTAACACAAGAACTAAGGAATTAAGTATTAGCGTGACGACTGGCGCACTGATTAAGATACAGGTGTGTTGATTAATATGCAGGAGTGTTGAATAAGACGGGTGTGTGGCTTGGATGGATGTGTGTTGATTAAGATGCAGCCAAACAACACTAAAATACTCGGTGAAGATAACGTCATATAACCATGGTGTTGACTAGATAATGACTGTGTAGGGTAGGGTAGGGTAGGGTAGGGTGGGGTGGGGTTGGGGAAGGGACTCCAGCAAGATACAAATAGTCAAGCTTGAAACTCCTCAAATTGAGTCGTCTGCTGTAGTCATAGAAGGTTATGTAAGTTGGCAGACATGTCACCCAGGTTAACAAGGGCTGTACGATTGGCTGAAAATTTTTTTTGGTCACTCTCATCAGGAGATTGGGAGAAGGTATAACCAAAGAAAAGAGGGAGGGTGAGCACACAGACACACACAGTGTTTCAGCTACGTCGACTCAATTACCATTTACAAATAAAGAGACGCTACAGCCCTTCTTGTGCAAGGTGACTTAAAAGTGCTTTTCTATAGTTAAAATGTTATTGGGAAACCCTATAAGTCAAATTTCTAAGAAAATATAACTGTAATCATAATTAATTATTTTTTGTACAGAATGTAAGATATTGTGTCACCCAATTACTTTAAACACTTACCAGTCAACAAGCATCCTCCAATGAGTAACGATTAAGTGTGTGTGTGTGTGTGTGTGTGTGTGTGTTACCGAGCTGAATCCAGCACCAATAGAACAGAGAATGAATCAGAGATTTATCAGGTTCATTTTTGTATGTCTGAGGTAGGATTGTAGCTCTCCATGAAGCTGGCTATACCCTGACACAGATAGGGCGCTTAGTGGATGTGGATAGGAAAACTGTTTGCAAGTGAATATGTCGTGGAGAAATCAGGAAATTTGGCAGACTTGCGTGCTCAATAAATTGCAGTCTATAATAGACAGGAGGGGTAGGTGGGATAGGTATTAACCCATTAACCATGGGTGACGACATAAGTCGACACCACCAACAAGTGTAAGTTACCGCGGGTGACGACTTAAGTCGACAGTGCAATTATTAAATTTGCGCGCCCCCTGACATACTTGTTTAGCCTTCCAACTGGTGTTTGCCTAGGGGCTCCCCCGAGTCAAGCCAGTCACTACCAGTCAGTGTGGGAGAAGCAGTGAGCATGTCAGGATGTATTTTCAGCACTCCGCTTCTGTGCTAATTACCATATACAGTATGTACGTAAAAATGACAGTGTCGTTATAATTCATATTGTTGTGTTGAAAATTGTGATTCTGATATGTTTTATGATGAAATCAGAGCGTGAAAAAGTATTTAGATATGTCAGGAAAGTGTAAAAGTGAATTTCGAGTTGCGGTCCTTGTGAGTTGGCTACCCATCCTACAGATATCCATTTAGTCTTCACAAGTACATCAGGAGACTGTTAAAAGTTTGTACTTCAATATCATGTATCATTTAATCAAGTAGCATAAGTGGTTTATATGCTATTAGCCATCAAAATGTACTGTTTACATCGCGAACACAAGGTGGCAAAAAGGCCCGGGCGAGAGTTGGCCACACTCAATAAGGCCTGCCCTTAGATAGTTAATAAATAAAGAAATTATGTAACATTTTTTCATATCCTTGTGTAAATCTGTTCAGCTCAGTCAAATGAAAGAATCTTTCATTTACAATAACAGCCATGGATGATAATTATTACTCCTGACTATGCTACATAAAAAAATGCGACTCGTTGGGTCTCCCATTGACATTACTCTAATAAAGCACTTTGAGGTCATCTTACACGAGAAGGTCAGTAACGTTTATTTACTTTTAAATGGTAATTAAGTTAACGTAGCTGAAAACCAGTGTATGTAAGTGTGTGTGAGAGATGTTGATGTGCTCCCCCTCCTCTTCTGTTACATCCTCCCCTTCTCCTCCTGCACACCCCCGTCTGATTGGAGTGATCAGAGATCTTTCTCAGCCAATCATACAGCCCTTGTTAGCCTGGGCGATAGGTCTACCAATTTAATAGCCCTCTGTGGCTGTTGCAGATGACACAATTTGAGGAGTTTCAAGCTTGAATAATTGTACCCTTGGTTGTAATGTTATTTCACCAGCACACTCAATAACGTCTACTACTGTTGCAGTCTTCCCTTCGTATATTCGTAACTGTACTCATTACCTTTATATTATTTTATCCTTGCCGTTTATTATTCTCCTGAAAATGCTAACAAGACAAACTTCATATTTTCAAATCCTTGTTCAGCACTGCAGTATATATAGGGTGTCTCACGAGTTGTGGCGGACCCACAAGGAAATGAAAGTTTATGCAATTCTAAGCAAAAAATACTATATAAACATGCAAGTTTTCAGAACTCATTTACAAGTAATTTGGTCAAACGAGGCAGTGAGTGGAGACGGGTATAGGCTCCGCCTGCCCAGTGTTGCCATCAGGTGCATTTTTTCTTGTTCTGAATTAAGATTTTCTACCAATAAACGTCTGTTAATTGATTGTTCTAGGAAAGTTTGGTGAATTAGAGTGGGGTAGGTTTAATATGCGAGTATATCTAATGTGGTAAAAAATCTGGCAATGATGGCGTACCCAGTGTGTGAGGTGCCTGAGAGAGTGAGGGTAGTACTTGCCTCGCTGCCTCGTTCTCACCCAGCTCTCTTGCGAGTGACATGTTGTGTCTATTCCTTGGACTTTTTACTACCATACCATTCACATTTACAAACGTGTAGTATACAGACATGATTTTTATCTATCGGTTCTGCAATGTCAACACTGAAGCATCGGAAACAGAGTACAGCCAGAGATTCCAACCACATCTGACCTAATTACTCGTAAACAAGTTCTTAAAACACGCATATTTATAGAGTATTTTTTGCTTAGAATTGCATAAACTTTCATTTTCTTGTGGGTCCTCCACAACTCGTGAGACACCCTATATATATGAATGTCCTAGAATGTGCCACGCATGAAATAAACTGGTGAAGTACACAACTGGTTAATACCGGTGAGGAGCAGTGTACACATTCGGCAGCTGTCGAAGAGCTTACAGACAAAGTCAAACTCTATATTCCTTCATTATTTGATGGAGAACTTTGACATTTATACCATTCTGAATAAGACATTTTCTTTTATTCGACTAAAAACTTTGATACTACTGTTCATTTATATGGTATTTCTGTACATTAGTGGCAACTTATTCACAGAGCTCACCTTCACACAGGTGACACTACAGTACTTTTGACCGTGATGTACTATCGTGGTCAAACATATTGCTCCCCCTCCTGATTTGAGAGATTTTATTTGAGATGGTAACACACACTCTACGACTTGAGAGAGAGGTGAGATCAAGTGTTACCAGCTCAAACCAAGTCTCTCAGTCAGGAAGGACGCGCGATATTTTAATCCTCGATCATACAATCACCATCAATTGTGTAGTCGCCTCTCTTGTCTGATGGGGAGTTCCGAGGTTCACAATTTCGTGAAAAAAAAACGATCCTTTCACAAGTCCACGAGTCTCGAGAATTACAGTCATATCGTAGTGGTGACTGTATCCCATTCACGAACACTAGAAATCTCTTATATCATCATCAGATAGAAAAGGTGATATGACTTTCGGTATTGACTATAATAATGGATGGTCCATGCACCATACACACCTTTTCTTTCTCTTTCTTTATCTTCCGACATTGGACATAGGCTTCATCAAGCCCGTTACCGTGGCCCAGGTCAACTGCTACTCACTCACACACACACTACGTCACGACTTCCGAACTGGTACCCAGCCACAGAGGGAGGGAAATGAGGGTAACTCCCAAGTATTACAGCTGTTATGGTACCAGCAAGGGTGTTTTACGACGTTCGGTGGCCTTATAGTTAGTGCCTGAAACTCAAATCGGAAGAGTAAATATTCTCAGGCCCTCACCCGAGAGGAATCGATCTCCCGACCGATAGATTACAAGTCCAGAACACAAACCACTCGGCCACCTCCCCTGCCCACATACTGAATGGCTACTGGAACATAATCCACATTATTCATTCTAACATTTTCATGTCGAACCAGAACATGATCACCCATATCCAGTTTCGATTCCCAAAATGCAGAAACTCTTCTCAGCATTCTAATATGAATTTGTAGACTTGCTGGACGATGAAATTTCTTCTGTAAATGCAAAGGCTTGTTATGCTCACAGGAAATAAGAGTAGGGGTAGTGGAATCAACATACCTCATGACGTAGCACTACCATCTCCTGCAGAAGCCTCAAAACGTACACACACTTCCCCTTCCACAATACCACCGTCCCCTTGCCACATTTGCTTTTCCAGACGATCCTGTGTTTGTAGCAACTTTGATATAGTAGTTTGGTACGGATTTCACGAGTGAGGTCTAGCTGCTGTGAGTTATTGATGCCACGCGTGTAGTGTACTTGTGACGTCATGGTTTTGTGACGAGTCAGGTGTAGTTGTGAAGATGTAATGGCGTTGCGATGTGCCAAGTGTAGGTGGGCTATGTTCGTGCTGTTATGTATGATGTGTAACCGAGCGCTCCTGGTGCTGCGGTGTTTAAGGCGCAGTGATCTGCTGCTCTTCCTAGTGTGGTGTGTGGGCCCTTGTGCTGTCCTCATGGAGATAAATCGAGTCAAGTGTAGATGTGGAAGTAGATGTACTGGTGTGCTGACTGTGGGGGAGGATTGGTGATGGTGGTGGTTTCTGTGGTGTTCTTGTGACGTTGTGATACCAGAGGTGTGGTGAATGAGGTTGGTCTGTGGATAAGTAGCTATGGTGATGGTGGTGTTGCTGAAGTGATGGGGTGTTGTGTCTATGGTGGTGTTTTGGTGATTGTGTGCGTGTGATAGCGGTGGTGCAAAGCTGGTATTTCTGTGGGGGATATGGTGGGGAAAGAGTGGCTTTGGTGGTGTGATGGGAGTGGTAGTAGTGTTTGGAGTGTTGTGTTGAGTGTGGTGCTGTTGTGATGCATATGTGTTGGTAATACCCTGATGACTGTGATGACTAAATGGTAGCGGTGGTGGTGTGACAGTACTGGGACTGGTACTTGTGTGGTGACTAAGCGGCAGTTGTGGCGGTGTAAATACACAGGTAGTGTTGAGGTATGTGAGGTGTTGTTGCGATGCGACGGTTGTGATGGTGCTGTATTGGTTAGGGTGACCCAAGTACACATGTGGTGGTGGTGGTGGTGGTGGTGTAATAGTAGTATTGGTGTTGACGTGAGGGTTGTGATGCAGGAATCGTAGCTGGAGAGGAATGATGGTAGGTGGAGGCGGTGGTGGGATAGCAGTGATAATAATATGTGGGTTGTAGTGACATGGATGGGGCAACGAGACGTTTCTTTGGTAATAGTAAACCATTTGCTGACGTACAGGTAGAAGTAGTTGTGCCTGTGACTGTATCTGTGGTAGTATGATGGTGGAGGAAAGTGTGGTGGTAGGGTTGCGATGTTTTCACTTTTGCAAGTAAACAGTACTGGTGAGGGCTGACGAAGCTGTTTGAAAGTAAAGTAGGCACAGTTCCTAACATCATGCTGGTAGAGCTGGTACCGTAGGCCCCAAGGTTATGATGTGGTGTGCTGGTGACGGGTTGCAGAGGTGAGGTAAGTGGATGTAAAGTGGTGTGAGGGCGTTGGTATAAGGGCAGCGTTGTAGGAGTGCGTCGTTACCTTGCATCACAGTCTGAAGGTTGCCAGACAGCTGTGGTGTAAATGTTGGGATATGAGAAGCTGGGTGGGTGCTAGTGGTGTGAAGGTAGATATCTGAGAGCAGTGGTGGGAGGGTAGTGGTATGAGAGCAGTGGTATGAAGGTAGAGAGGTATGCTAGTTGTAATATGATGGTGGTGGTGAAGTGAAGGTGCTGGTAAGAGAGCTATGGTGGAGGTGCTGATATAGGGATGGTGGGGCTACAGTGCTGGTAATACTGCTGGCAGTAATGGTACCAGGTAGTTATATCGTTATTGATGGTGGTGGTCACGTTATTTATGATATTACAGTTGCAGGTGGTGGCCTTAGTGGCTGTGGTTAGATACAATAGTGAACATTTTTGTACAGGTTGTAGTATTAGCAGCAGTATGTTAGTTTAGTTTTGGAAGCTACAGCTGCAAGGCAGTTACAAAAGGAATGGCTGTGGTAGTGTTGAGGAAGCATGATGACTGCAGAATGGATGTTAATGGTGGTAGTGATGTTGACGATGATGGTTATACAGTATAATATACGGCAGCGTTGTTGTGTCCATTGTGATTGTTTTGGTAGCGATGTTAGTACAGGTTCTTCAAACTGAGTGGAGTCGATATATAAAGTAATAAATATAACTATGATTGTTTTCGTATTAACTCTTCGGCGAATATTATTATAGTACACAGACGAGCAAATAGCCTGGTGTCAACCACATTAATATGTACGAGACGGAAAGTGAGTGAATAGTGTTGACGGTGATAATAATAGCAGGTATACCGTCCCAGTTAACAAATGTGTAGCTACGATGACAAACGTGACAGGTGTAGTGACAAAGATGACAGATGTACCACACGCGTTAGCAACTGTGGTTGTGACTATAACACAAATGGACCACCCTCCTCACTACCAGCCTTTAAAACCTATGACCACCCTCTCTCTCTCTCTCTCTGTCACTCTTTCCTTCCACCCTCGTTTTCTTTCCTTGTTTCGTCTCGTCTTTCACTGCTCCTCCCCTGCTCCCAGTCTCTCCCCTCTTTTCCCTTCCCTCCCTCTCCCTCAGGCGATAACCTTCTCTTACCGTCTGCTCCGTCTTCCGGCTTAC